>RDPX01000014.1:1076273-1260992 GCA_003991215.1 Morbakka virulenta | reverse complement strand
TAAAAAAAGTAATATACCGGTACCCACAAAAAACGAAATAAACACCTCTTAGCTAGCAAAACAAGAGATTCACAAAACAATTAATAAAAAAAATCTCGGTATGTGTATTGTCGAAATCTCACTCGCTTACACACACACGCACACACACACACACACACACACTCTCTCTCTCTCCCTCTCTCTCCCTCTCGCTCTCGCTCTCTCTCCCTCTCTCTCCCTCTTTCTCTCCCTCTCTCTCTCCCTCTCTCTCTCCCTCTCTCTGAGTTGCGTAATTGTAAATATCTATCCGACATTTCGTGCTCCGCCCCAAGATCTGTGTCTTTGAGAACAGATCAGAAACTGTAGGAAAAAATTTTCTGAGTAAATGTTAAAATGGATAAAAATTAGAAAGTCCTTGTTAATTTCTGTTATTTTTAAGTTTAATTCCTCTAGATTTTTCTTGAAATTGTAGGAAAATGAAAAACTTTGAAATACATCGAAAAACAATTTTTTAAAGTAAACATCATAAATTGCTTAACAATCTTTTCATTTACATTTGTTGGGGTTTAATTAAGGGATTCATATGTATGCTCTTGAATGATTGTTGAAGTATTGTATGGTCCAGAAGTCACACAAATATTTACAGGGGAAACAGGTGTTCATTACGTTTCTCTGTTGTCCACTTCGCGTTTCTTACTAGCCATTGACTGATCTGAAAGCAACCCATTTGTGACGGGCAGAATGGACTGGAATGAACACTTTGGAAGCAACTGGATTATCTTAACTACGCCGAATAATTAGTGCTTCTCTAATACCGTTGTTAACAAATGCAGGTGAAAGCAACTTGCCGGAGGATAATACAAGGAAATGAGGTCTCTTTATCAAAGTTGGCAAGACAAAGAATGTTAAAGTGAATGCTGCCTCAGACAGAATGATCACGTTAAGGAGCAAAGAGATCGAGAATCTTTCACCTTTGTTGGCAGGAGGGTAAGTAGTAATAGTGGTACAAATAGAATATTATGCAGTATGGTAAAAAAGAGTGAAAATATACAAGTATTTAAACAGCCACAAAGATATGCAATCTTGATTCGAAAGTTAAATGATTTTCAGATATATAAAAAAGAAGCTTGGCGGCCCACCTTCAATCAATGACTCAGCCTTTTCTCAACAAGTGGCTCCAGAGAATTTTGGGGTAATGAATCGGAGTGCCCGTATCTCGAATGCAGAATTGTGTGTCCATCAAACACAATGGATAAACCAACTGGAAAAGGTAAACCGTACAGTGAAGAGGACAGAAAAAGGAAACACCGTAAGAACGACATCACAACTTCACGGCAGCCCATGACGTCTTCCACTGGTTGCTATTCTTTGAACATGAAGAAATTGGATGAAAATTGTCTCATTGCATAAACAAATGTTATTAAACTTATGTCCCTGCTTTATCTTATTTTGATCAGCTTCATTTAATTTTGTGTATGCTTATGGAAGGGGCTTGCATTGATTTAAAATATTTTTCAAGAGAAATGGGTCGATTTTCTTGGAGGAACATCAAGCCTCCTCAGCTCTCTATTGACAGGAGACTTATCTATGAAATATGGATGAATTATATAATCTTCTAATAAAAATATCTATAAAAACAACAATTAAAAGTTAAACACTTGGCATAGGGAGCAAAACAAAACAAAAAACGTTTCGGTTATATTTTGATGAAAGGTATTTAGCGAAAAACCTATTTGAAAGAGAGGTATAAAATAATATCCAGTGATTATAATTTCCATTGGAGCAAACCAAGGCTAAAAAATAAGGGACAAAATAATAAAAGCTGTTGTAATGGAAATGTTTAGGGAAACATTTGGAAACAATAACCAAAGCAAACAAAACAAACACAAATTCGCTGGTTAAATTTTAACTGCAAAATCGGCCCTTAGAGAGACACTTTTAACTCCCACAAAGTATCGTTTGAAATAAATGCCTCTGTGTGCACTTGAGTTCAAATCTCACTGGGGAGAATATTTTCACTTGGTTTGCCGGTATTAAACTAAAGAACCATTACTCTTGAAAATTCTGAACTTTATGGACTCAGAGAAAACCATAGATGTAAGAGCTTTATGTGTTTGTAAAACAGCCGCATCTAGTCATTTTAGTAGCCTGACGATGGGAGAAGTATCTCTCGAAACGTAGCTCGGAAAAAGCTTACGACTCATGACATGATAAAGCTCTTACATTTATAACCATTACTCTATTTTAGGAATAAATGACATTTCAAATTTAGCGTGGAAGTAGAATATTATCACGGGTCACTTTCATATCAATTTAAATGCATTGAATAACCTTCTGAAAATAGCAGCTCGTTAAATCAGTTTGAAGCAATTAACACGCCAATGCTTTATAAAACAATTTTAAATCCAAAAATTAGAGAAAATCTTCTGGAAAATAATGAGAAGCTGTGGTTTAGCAGTCAGCGCTGTTGTGCAGTAACATCCAGATTGAATTCCTAACGAAAAAGCTTTGGAATCTCCCGAAAAACTATTTGTTGTTAGAAGGAAAACATCCAGTCACGAAATTTTTAATCTTCATTTATAGATGGGGATAAGCGTACTTCTTTCTTTCTTATGTCGTACAGACTCTACTTGATTTTAAAAAGATTTTAGAAGCAAAGTTAGGGTTTTGAGGCTATCATTATTTTTGAGTGGTGGAGCAATACGAACCCTCGAGGCACTCAAGGGTAGAAACCCCAGCAAACCCATCCGACTACCAGCCCGATAAGGGTAAGATGGGTGCATCACACCCAAGTGTGTGCGATATTGATGTTAATAAAAACAGCACATGACCTTGCAAGTGGGACCTGTTTAGGTTTCCCAGTTTTGGTGACGCATTCTGCAATAAAACGGTCTCCGCAGCGAGGCTTCACCCAAGACCTGAGGACTAAGTAACAAGGTAAGGACTCGGTACTCAGCCCTTCAAAACAAGAGACACACGCTCACGACACCTAGATATTATGCTCCCCCACTACTCCCGCCCGTTAAACAGAAATACGTGATGTGTCAGCCCTTTCGGGACATGCACAACCGTTTAAGGTCAGGCAACTGACAGGCAAGTCTGCGGTTTGAGTGGGAATGTTTGATCTAATCCATTCATAATTACCAGGCAAAACTAGTTCGTGTACCCCACAAAGCAATTAAGATCAGAGGTCATACGTCTTACGACGCTAAGCTACTTGCTGACAGTAATAGTCAGTGCCTGGTGTAATTCTCAGGGCAATTTGACTGCACAGGGCAGGGGGGGTCAATGTCCTTTTCCAGCAGTACCAGACAGTACTAATTTAAGCCGGCCAATTAAGGCAAGTTCAACTTTGCCCACGTTTCCCGCCAAGTTTAATATTATTATTATTATTATTATTATTATTATTANGGGAATGTTTGATCTAATCCATTCATAATTACCAGGCAAAACTAGTTCGTGTACCCCACAAAGCAATTAAGATCAGAGGTCATACGTCTTACGACGCTAAGCTACTTGCTGATAGTAATAGTCAGTGCCTGGTGTAATTCTCAGGACAATTTGACTGCACAGGGCAGGGGGGTCAATGTCCTTTTCCAGCAGTACCACGCAGTACTAATTTAAGCCGGCCAATTAAGGCAAGCTCAACTTTGCCCACGTTTCCCGCCAAGTTTAATATTATTATTATTATTATTATTATTATTATTATTATTTAATTTTGTTGAGTAGGCAAGCCAATGTAAATTACCTTGATTAGTGAGGTTTGTAATCGTATGTGTTCGGATGAAAAAACAAAAAAATAAAATCACTTCTTAAAAATACATTTCCCCTACACCAAAAATACTTTCATGTTACTATTTCGAAACTAAGTAAAAGGCAAGTCATTTTGAGTTTATGTTAATACGCCGATCTTTTGGTGATTCCACTAAACAGTGAATAAAAAATTACCTATGACCTTGCCTGGTAGAATATTTATATAAAAATATCGAAAACATGCCATGAAAACTCAGTCAAAACCAATGGCTAGCTATTTATTAGACGTTAATGGAGTTCAGTTATTACTACTCTAGCTTTTCCACAAATGCCGTTCATGCGTAATTTTTAAATTATCACTTTAATTACACAATGCACATTCCACTCCTTAAAACTCGCAAAGCATTGTGGGTCAATTTCTCCTAACATAAAATTACCATTAACTGGGTGTTAACGTTTGTTTCCTTCACTGTTATTCACTAAATTTACTGTGCAAAATAAAATATCTCCCGAAAAAGTGTTAAATTTGTATCAAAATTTGCTACCTGTTTTTGTAAATTTTACGTACGCAGCATACTAAAGTTAGTAGTCTGTTACCAGACTAAAAACTACTAGTGCATTGATATGACAATATACCTACTTCTTCATTTGTTCATAAGCAATATCTTTATTTTCTTATTATTCTTTTATATAAGTCTTCAGCTTCCTTCCCGTCATTAAAATATTTGTAGTTCACCTACCGATACACAAACAAGGACGAGAATCTAAGTAACGTTATCGAAAATCATCAGGTTTTTTTCAAAATGTTTCTGTTTTTCAAGGCAAGTTTAATAAATGGTTGTGTTAAGTTAACTTTGGTTTAGTAATTTTGAGGTTTTCACTGCAGTACACACTGTCTTTGGAAATCGATGTCAAAGAAAGGTGTGAATTCGGATTTTTAGCAGAATTTGATTGCATAAGGCAATAAAATGTTTGACTTCGGTCATTTTGATGGTATCATAGCCTTTTAATAACACCCCCTTACTGAACTCCAGGTTTGGGCTATAAATGTACGGAACCCCCAGGTAGTAGATAGAAAAGTCCTTGTGTTCGAGTCCTAGCGAATAATAGGAAATAAATTCCTATCAACTGACGTAGTCTAGAAGAGGTACAATTTTGATTTCAAGCTCATAGTAACTGAGTGGATTAGTTAGTATTAATAAGCTGATCAGTTGCCCAGACCGAACATTATGGTTTTAAAACCTCCAGACAACTAAAGATGGCATGTGTCAGCCATGGTACTAAAGGTGGAGTAGGACCAGAAGAACACTACCCCAATTAACATGAATACCTTAGATAACTTAAAGGTCATGTTGTCATCATTATTATCCAGGTACACGTATGTTCGTCCGTCAAGACGACGATGGCCATCTACTAGTAATTATTAGTTATCATTAGCAAAGACAGGGAGGGGGTGTGCTGGATCTCAAAAGGATTTCACCAAACAAGTGAGCTTTTGCCAATTTTCCAGCCACAAAAAAAAGTAATAGACCAGTCAGTATTATTATGGCTTCAAACAAAGTTCAGTAATAATCAACGCATTGACATCCTCTATATTTTCATCAAAGGATACCAGAGTCACATTATGAGGCCCAGGTGAAATCTCAAAATAGCTCAATGAACAGCTCGCTTAAACACAGTCCAATTCTCAACAGGCTCACAAAAGGTATTCTCAAAGCAGCTAAAGAGTCCAACGTCGAGGTGAGACATCAGCTTACGAACCACATTGGACTAATACTTTAAAAAAATCTAACAAAGTGATCTAGGTTAAAGAATCATGGATAAAAATCCGACAGCCCGAACACTGAAGTACACAATGGCCTTTAAAAAAGCAGCTTATTCATTAAAAAAAAAGAAAGAAAATGTAAATTATTTGGATAGAGAAAACAAGTAGTCTGAACTATTGTATCTGTAATGTTCTCACTTTTTCATAGTCATTATTATGATATATATTTGAAATGAATAATTTATGAACATTTAAGATAATGAAATCAGAAAACATAAAAGACAAGAATAATCTGATTAGGTATATTGCGATCCTTGGCACATTTTTTTTATCTATTGCATTTTTTCTTGATAAAGGATAAATATATCAAACAGCGATATATCTTGCCTGGTCAATCGAACTGTACCTGATGAGATAGTGCTTGCTTCAGATTCTTTTCGTCTTTGACCAGGATCATGTTGCTATTGTTTTTACCCAACACGAAATATAGTTTATTGGAGCAGCAGTGGCCAAATCATGTTTATTTGACTTCAACCTGGGGTTAAGCTGCCTCTCATATGCTTTACCAAGGTATAATTTTTACTTCAAGTTGGGATAGGCAGCCAACTGCTCACCTAATTTAACCCCCTCTCCCTAGGTTTTTTGTTTGTAGCTAATATCCTGTCTATTTTGAGCTTCTTCTTCGTCTTCTTCAGGTGCCGTATCTAGTGATGTAGGCGATCATTTTCTGCCACATCCCTCTGTCTTTAATCATCTGCAGAAGCTCTGCTCCGCCATGATGGAGTCCAACTCTCCCAGCCATACTACTCATCCACATCACTCTCCCCCTTCCCCTGCTCCTCTTGCCTGGTACTTTGTCTGTCATTGACAATTCTATTAATTCGCTGTGTGAAGTGACTGAGTCAGTACTGGTCATCTTCAGCTTACCTTTCTTGCATTGTTACCTATTAATATCAAGGTAAGAAATAGAGCTTTTGCTGTACACCAAATTACTGATGTCGTACCTACTGTATAAAAAATTGTATTCAATTTCTAAAGGCATGAGTTGTTGCTTACGAATACAATAATGCACTTTGGAATTTTTAGCAGTAGCCATTACTGATTTGACACAATGCTTATGCTATCCAATTTCTTTTGTACTTTTACAATAATTATTGCCTCGAGACCAATTAATGTAAATGATTAACAGCCCATTTGTTGTAGAAGTCATAAAAACATTTTATTAAAAAAGGAAGACAAAGAACACTTTTTCCCTCTCACATTTAATTTAGGTATAATTTGGCATTTAGGAAAACAGGAACAGAACAAAGACTCATTAAAAGGCCCATTTCAATTATTCTGTAAGCATTGAATAGGACATCAATATGTGACTATTACACCCTTAACGTCATCCTGTAAGAAGACTACACGAAACTGAGATTATAACAGACGTATGCCTTGGTTCTTCTAGAACTTAATCATCTTTCGTGAACAATTTAAGTGAAAAACATAAACACACAGGAAACATGTTGTTGACAAAGACAGTGTCAAGTACAACTACTGGGTTAAAATTCAATAAGATCTTTACAGATATTGAGAAAAAGAAATTTCAAGTTTCCAATGTTAAAAAATTGACAGGAGAAAGAAATATCTATCATGGAGAGAAACTCAACAATGTTAATCGAAAAATTAGTTTTGAGAAACAGCCAGGAGCAACAGGAAATACCAGATTGGTAGAGAAGCTTCTACCTTATAGAAGGACATCCGAGGGAAATCCAAGAATTGCTGGCTCTTATAAATACTCCTATCAGGAGAGAATACCTCTCCATAAGTTGTCTTTGGATAATGAAGTTCCTATTCTTCGATCAGGAAAAGGAATGAACAGAAGCAATAAAGAGGGATCAATAACACCCCGGCAATCTTTAACCACCAAAACACGCCGTGTCTCATTTGAAGATCAAGTTTCTCCGAGAACGAGGAAAATGTCAATGCCATCTGTCGTGCATAACCCACATGTTAAGGAAAGGAGAAAAACAAGAAAAATTTCTGCCCCGGCTGCTGTTTTCATTGACCCTCGTGCAAATACAATTCAAGAATCACCTCGCACAGTCAGTCGTATAATCCTTCGAGGTGGAATCTTATTAAACGGGACAGTGACACCAATGGTATATGTAGAAGACTTCGATCCTTGGCCTGACAATGACAACTTAAAAGTAGGACAACAGGAAACTCCTGATAAGCACTTGTTACAAGTTCCAGTTTTTAAGTATGACTCAGACTTTGATGCAACTTTTGCTCTTATGCAACGACTTGCAGGAGTACAGCCAGATAAAAAGAGACAAAGAAAGTTAGGAGTTGCGATACAACCCTCCGTTGAATATCTTATCTGTTCGATACACTGCCGCCAAGATGGCACTAAATCAAGCAAATGAACAGCTAAAGTAGTGTTTGTGTAAAAACTTATTTTTATAAATAGAGTTGGAGTAGAGTACTTAATCTCTTTTCATTTACAACATCATTTTAAGGAATAATGTAGAAATTGCAAACTGCTGATCGCAGATCCATCGCAGTAGTTATCCCAAGGCTGTGGAAGCCATGCTTGTACTCAAACAAGGATATGTAGATATAGATATATGTATAAAGAGATTTGGATATAGACATAGATATAGACAGAGGTATAGATATAGACATAGATATAGGTATAGATACAGATGTAGGCATAGATATAGGTATAGACATAGATATAGGTGTAGATATAGATATAGGTATAGATATAGGTAGATATAGAGATAGATATAGACATAGAGAGGGAGATAGATATGGATGTACAATATTCATATTTGCTTTTACCTAATTTATTGTTATGTACAGTATTTAAAGTTCATCTTAATAAATACATGTACTTGTTATTGTTACGAATTATCTTCTGTTAACAGTTTGTTATTCACCATGATTTTTATTAATTAATAATAGCATCTTTGTTGCTTTTCAGTCATTTGTAGTAAACCTGTGTATTTACGTCTTTTAAAGTATGAACAGATATGTAATTTCTTTTGGTTTTTGTGTTTTCATGCTTAAAAGCATAGACTAGTGTTGTAACGCTCTAAAATGCTTACATGTATTTTAGTTTCATATTGTTTTCCTTTGCTTACCAAAGTGTAGTATCTCTTAATTCTTATTATTTATTTCTTTGATTGGTTGATTGATTGGTTTGTTTACATCCGTTTTATATTGACATAGAGTTGTGTTAATATTATACCGTAGCCTTACAACAGTAATGGTTCCTAAATTATTCCAAAAAAATGTATGGTTATTTATTGAAATGATTAATGGTTTTAACAAAGTAAGTTATATACATATTGTGACTTATTCTATATATATATATATAGCTCTTAACCCTATGTTGGTTGAAAGTTGAGAAGGTAATTGTTTATTTTTAAGTGGTAGCTTGCATATGTCTTTTCAGAGACACAGTTTTCAGGTTAAGATAGGCAGCAGCTTCCTTTCTCCAATCAGATTGTATTTTGGCGAAGTAGCATGTTCACAGCCTCCTTCCTTACATATTTCGTCAACAAAGTACAGATCATTGTTAACTATCTTCAGGGTAACGCTTTGTACACTCAGTTACTTACAGCCATAGAGAGAATGGGAAACGCCTTAGCACCGAATGCAACTGAGCTCGGGTTGAGCCTTGAATCTTCACCTAATTTCAGAGTACTTTATGCGCATACATATTGCACAAAGTCCAGAGTAAATAGGGTATTTCTTGGCATCTTTTTCCAGTTAGACCTAAATTTGTAAAGCCTAAAATTTTTAGTGTATTCGAGATAGAGCTAGTCCCTTTTTTTAGTCATAACCACATTTATTTGAAAGGATTTAGGTTCAGCCTCTCCTTTCAAAGAAGTAGATTTGCTGCGAAGACAATTGCTTCTGCCTTAAAGACAATATCTTCTTTGAATAAAAACTCCATTGGGTATTCTATTAGAAACCACTGTGAAAGTGACTCCAGAATAAAAATGAAAAGGAGGGGACTTGATAGAATCATCTTGACATGTACAATCACTTCAAAGTCGATATTGTGTTAAGCAGTTACACTTCACTTTCGTCCCCATTATACAGGCTTTTACTGTCCACGGATACCGACAGTTGTCATACCCCACCAAAGCACCTTGAGAGGTTTCCTGAGTCGACGACTTTCTCCAAGGTTAACAGAACTAAGTACGTAGTGTTCAGAAAACATGCCATAAGAGAAAACTGCCGCGCACATAGTGGAGGGAAGGGTTCGTTAACCCTAGAAAGTATCAAATTACGTTTTTTAAATTTTACTTAGACTAAAAAAAATATTTGTTACATTCGACTTAGATATTTAAACATTGGAATACTCAAAGTAGATCAATGGATTTGCTGAAAAATATCACCTGAATAAACTGCACTTATTTGTAAGCGTTTTAATTTTTTAGTTGTTTTTTCTTGAGCATTTTCCAGAATGGCTACAAAAATTTCGTCATTTCCTAACCTGCGTCTAATGTCAGTTGAATGCAACCAAGCAGACAAAACTTGCTTTACGTCCGTTTCTATTTTTACAGCAGGAATAACGGAGATTGTCTTTTTTTTTGTTCAAACCAACAAGAATCAATGTAATTAGTAAGCCCAAACTGAAAAATTTCTGGTAAGCTTATATAGCATTATTTGCATTACTAAAAGTGTAGCAGAGGAGACAGCAAAGCAATTTCTAAGAGGAAAATTTTCCTTGTCTTCGCACGTTTTTCATATGAAACTAAGTGCATTTTTAGTGAATTTGAGTTTCGAATCCGTGTTTTATGTCAAGGGTCATTTAACATTTAGAATACAGTATGGTAATGATGGTGTTCCAGGTTTTTTTTAAAGTTTTAACGTCATTTTCCCCAGCAATTTGGGCTCAGACGGTGCCCTTCAGAGGGACTTTGATTTTGGCAGTAAGGAATTTCTTGGCTGGATGCCCTTCCTGACGCCAACCATTGGCTTTTTTTCTTTGGAAAGTTCCAAATTCTCTCTGTCAGCTCGGGTATCGTACCCGATCCTCTTTGTTTCTNATCGAACCCGGTACTCTTGGTTACTGTGCAGTTGCACTAACCATTAAGCCATGGCTCCTCAATGATGGTGTTCCAGTGAGAATGCCTATTCAGTGTAATTAGATGTGTAGTGTATTCCAGTGAGAATGTCTATTCAGTGTAATTCGATATATTAGAGGCCAGTAATAAAGTACTTGGGAGTTAACAGTTTTGTTTAGTACTCCGCGACAACTAGAATTTCCTCTTTCGTGTTGCCAAATTTAAAAGGGAGAGACTTAAAGAGAAATTTGTCAAGAGTCAGGAAATAGACTTAAGTAAATATGCCTTTTGTTGAATGGGTTAAACTTTTGGGTGGCAAAACATTGATTTGTTTTGTCGACAATGATGAAAAGTTGATGAAGACATTTCAAGAACACATTTCAATTGACGTTAGTAAAGGAATGAAAGCTGTAATTTCAGAAGCTCAAAGTGCCACGAGAAGCTTTAACGTTCTCCTTTTGTGCTTGCTTTAGGAAGAAGTCCTCAGCAACGCATACAAATTGAGTCGCGCGTTACACCATTTAATCCTATCTGCTGTTGACTGCCAAAATTTGGCAATAAACATTTTCTGGAAAGGCAACGATCCAACGGTTCTTTTGAAAACTTGTAAGCAACTTTGATTCAGGCCCATTAAAATCTTTATGCTGAAGAAAAAACACAGGCCTTCGAAAGGTGCAAAAAATTCTTAATAGTGGCAGAGCAGATCAGGCGTGTTATGTCACCACGACCGGCAGGGCAAATCAATCGACCTGCTGACTATTGATTAAAGATGAATACAGTCCATCCAACACAAATTACCAAGGACCTCCAGATTCGTCGCTTTTAAAAATGGGTGGCGTCAGCGTCCATCGGCTAAAACTTCCTCTTAAAACAAACGACGACGACTATAATTTTTCTCTCAGGCAATTTTCTCCGTACCATCTTAATAATTGATATTTGCATCGCACACAATACTTTTATCTTCTGTTTCTCAATTACGTCTCTTACTTCAGACAGTTTTCTGAAAAGGTATCAAATCGTTTTAGCATCGCAAATGCGCTGAATATTGCATACATAAAAATTTTTAAACTTCCAATCAATTTTGATCTGGTAGGATTTTTCTGCAAGGTGGGCATTATTTACAAAGCTCAATGTACACTTTCCTTTTAACCAACTAACCACCTTACTTGCTTTGAACTGATCAGGTTGGGCAGTCTTGATAGGACAATCCAAAGCAAGATCAAAACAAGTGTTACTACCACATGCAACTGCGTCACACATCTCTGTTCCGCAATCATCTTTCAAGGAGAGAATCCAATTCAAAAGCAGTTGGGAGAAGTGTTCAACAACTTCAATATACATCATCAATGAGCTACAGACTATCGCTTTATTACCCCGAATTAGGCCGATAAATTGTTTGCCCATAAATAAAAAATAAGAACAATTAAGATAAAAAACTATCTACACACAATAAACCTACAGGGCAACTTTTCAAAACAAAATAAAATGTTAGCTCTATTTTTTCCATTGAAAAGATAAAACATCAATAATCAGTACAGAAATTGCGATGATAGCTAAAACTGTATGACTGAAATAAGCTAACAAACAAATAGAAGTCCAGGCCATTTTTCATAATCATTAATGACACTTATCGCGAGTAATTTCTACCTAACAGGCCTAGCTAAAGCTAAAAACAGTTCAGGTCACTTCTGAGAACTAAGAATGGGCTGAAGCCCTGATGTGAAACGATTATAGCTGGACAAGCAGATGCAGTGTCCCTGGGTAATATAGCGCCTTCTGGTGAGCAGGAAACCACTCTATTTTCTCCGGGAATAGCAACGGTGAAAAACCCCACTGCTACGTACTGTCTGTGGCAACCCTTTTTAGGACCAACACTGAAAAAAGCTATCTGGCCTTACATTCATTGTGGTCCAATAATGCAGCAAATAGTCTTTACACATAACTCTTGCTTTCGCTCTGTTGTCCTCTTACATCATAAAGATCTTGCTAGGACGAATGAAAAGTAAACCTCTGTTGTAAAGTAACTATCAATATGGTGGGGTTTTGCAAAAAACAAGACCAAAGTCACTACACAGCGACCGCAAAAATAGACCATAAAATTAGTCCCTGTCCTGGGCAATCATCCGATTTCGGGTTTCACTATGAATAAAAGTTAGCGTATTGGTCATTTGTTAAGGTTTTTTAAGCAGGATAAAAAACTAGAGCTACCGCTATCTCCTCTATGAATTCTTTGGTTACACTTTTCATACAAAAAAATTAACATCATGTATCAACCGAACTTCTAAAATGGGTGATAGATGTTAGAATGATACAGTCCACCCGCTTCTGCGTAAACTGCAGGTTTGGGGGCTTTTAATGTACTCTGTCCAGTCCAAGCATAAAATATGAGTCTTGGTATAATCGATTTAGGACTTTATTGCTCACCGCTACTTTAAATGTTGATATCGTCCAGTAGGCGAATATCCCTCATTCAAATCTGTAAAGCCTGTATCTATGTTTCTTTCAGGGCCCACCAATACTTGGCAACTACGCGAAATAGCACAACCCACTCCAATCGATTTTAATGCTAAACAACCACGCTGGGCGGGGGCAGGATTAATGGTCACCACTGGCGTTGTTCATAACAATAACCAAGAAAAAAACTACTTAAAAATTCTGCTTTCTAAAGCCAAGTAAGGCTGCCAATACACTGCTTTAAACATAGTATCCCAACAGTAAAATAGCAGGGCCTTCTACGGAATAATAGTAAAAATTGCTTCACTATCGAAATATAAAATGGAAATCAATATTGTTACAAAGTTTAAAACGATGGGGGAGGTATGAGGCAATAGCAAGCTTCAGTTAGAGTACTTTTTAAAACTTTTTCACAAGTATAACTTGTGCATCGAGCAGGGGTACTATCCAAATACCTTCATTCTCTGGGGTGCCTTCTCCCTGACATTAAGATTCTGTTATTCTTCGTGAAAGAAAGAGTTGATTTTCAAAAGAGTAACTGAAATGGTTACCAAATGCTAGTATCCCTTGCGCCATATATGGTGTTATATGAAACTCATCAACTATAATACCTGAAAACGTTTCATAAAATGGACCAAGCCGAGTCTTTGTACTCTTGCTTGTCCCGAATGTAAAAAGTACTTAGCTCATTGTGCAAGGGCTGGTGAAAGATTACCGCCAGGAAGCACTGAAAATGTATTATTTTGACGAGCTTTTTATCGACTGTGTTATAAAAATCAAACAGTAACTTCTGTATAAAAATACTAAACTCTAACAGGGTTGCAACTATGTCTGGTTATTCTGGACATGAACCCGGACATGATTCTTTTGCACTACAGCTTGGTATAACAAAGTACTAGTTGATGTAAAAAGATTACATGAAAATATTAAGAAAAGGTGACTTTCGGGAATACCCAAAGTACCAATGCCGACAATTTTGCCCCTTAAAAGTATGCGGTGTTCCATCAAAAGGTAAGCGGTGGATTTTCCTTCTCGACATCAAACGTCTTCTCTACAGTGACTTGAATGGATAAGTTGTAAGGGTCACACTGTCGTATAGTTTATTACGTTTTTAAGTTCATCTCCAAAGTGGCTTTTTTAGTGTCTGTACTATATTTTCATTTGTTTATAATTTGTAATTTATCAGTTTAATTTGCACACTTTGAAACTTATTTTTGACAAACGACGCTTTTTCAGTGCTCCCTGGTTACCATTACGCTCGCAAATAGAACTTTCTCGCCCACAATACAGATTTACTATACACCAAAAATATCTAGAATATTCTTAAACTAATAACATTTCAAAATCACATTTACTGGGCTGCAGGGCATTGTAACAATGTACATTACGTCAATTAAACCCAGACTCGCATAGCATGGACGCGGGCAAAATGTACTGGGTTTAGATTTAATGACCCGTTTTATCAAAATCAAACAGGCGTTTACCAAAGTCAAATATGCTCATTTAAAATAACACGATGAGAGATTAAAAAACCCAACTGCCAGAGGTAAAAAGTAGAAATAATCAGTATAAAAAATTTGTTTGTTGAGCAAAAACAGTAAATCAAGTTACAGTCAATCAAAGGGCACATCCAGATCTGCAAAGACCTGGTGATCTGGCCAAATACAATCAATGTCTGACAAGCCTATGATATAAAATAATTACTCACTGGCACTTTGTCATGGATCAATATTTAGGGGTTACGAAAAAATATTTAAAAGATATATATATAAAAAAAAAGAAAAAAAGGGAAAAGAAAAGAAAAAGGAAAAAGTTTGCTGGATTGGCCTTAAAGACCTGGAATTACAATGGGAACAAGAAATGAGTTGAGAATGAGCAAAGCGAGTCACTCTTTCTTGTTCTTCTGCTGCATTAACATTCGTTCGTCCATTTATATAAAAGCACAATAGGCAGAGGACTGGATTGGCACATCTGATGTACGCCACATTCAAAGCATGTCGAAACTGAGATGACAATATTACATCCTTATAACAGTTGAAACAAGTGTATCTGCCAAGGAAATGCCAGTACTATTTAAATATATTATTAGGTTGACCTTGATGGCGACACTGTTTGGTATGTACGACTGCGTTCTTACGAGCTTATACCATACATGTACTCCGTATTTCTTGTTCTATCGATCTATAAACATCATCCAAGTCATGAAAACACTAACGTCACTAATTTAAAAGCTGACTTGCTAGCTATGGCTACAAATAGCGGACCTATCAAGCGACTGTGTAATTTTGTAGCATTTAAAAACATATCTTATCTACAACAGGGAATAAAGTACTTCTTGGAGAACGAAAGATCTTCTATCGTTACTACATATTTCGTCCACATTGTTTGGTCTTTTTCAAATTGTGAAAGGCAAAAAGCATTTATTTCAAATAATGCAACGGATGGTGTTCTTGGCAGACAGCATTTTGATTATTTGATCTGTTGTATCGCGACTCCGAACAGTCCCAGAATATCTGTACGAAATACTGGCAAGGCTGGTGCGAAAACATATCTCTAACCGTAACACTACCTTTCGCATTAACTTTCAGTCGAAGATTCAAATATTCGATTGCATTGTTCTACAGCTGTTTGAAGAAACAAGCACATGTTCATAGCATAGGCCATATTAGCTAAGGAAGTTACTTCGGGCCGCATCAAAGTAGGGAAGAAAACAGTGGCAACATTTCGAACGTCCATTTTATTTTTCTGACTGTTTTCTGTGATGCTGTGTAATGTAAAATAAGAAAGAGCATTAATAGGTTAAAGTAATATACAATGAAGGAATACAATGCTGGCCATCAAATCTTTATTAGGTATATACGGGACCATCCATTTATTAGGTTCGCACTGAGGGGTGTGTGGGGTTCACAAGGTGAAAACGTTCACATTTTAAAAAAATTGCTTACAGTTTTCACAAAGTAGTGACAGCAAAAGTCAGGTCTGCAGGTGTAATTATTCTTATCTGTTTTTACAGATTTATTGTTTGTTTACATGGCATTACTTTCGTTTGTATTCGGCTTGTATCTATTTATAATTACTTTCATTTCTCACAACAATAGCCTGGCGTCAATTTTTTACTTTTCGAATTCAAGCACATGAGCTTCTATAAAAGAAGAATCAATGACATAATTTTTAACTTATTTATCGAAATTGCAACTAACAACGACGGTCAAAAAAAGTACAACTTACGTTCGCACGGAGGGGTGTACTTGCCTGCGAACAGGTGCGAACTAGGGGGAGGGGGTCGAAAAATGGCTAATTTCATGCGAACCTAATAAATGGATGGCCCCTACGTATATGCTGGGCTTGATTGTCAAAATAACAAACACTGATATAAACAAATGCTGCTGCTTCTGCACACAAGAGCAAAGCATCTGCAAAACTCACAATGAAAAACCAAAAAAATTACCACCATACTGCGTAACATTCCACTTTAAGTGCCTGTAACCTATTCTTCAAAATAATACCTCAAAGATTCATCATATCAAAATTAATAAGTTATAAAAATCTATTCTTTTTCACAAATTTTTACTTTGTGAAATACTCTGTCTCTGATTTGATAAAGAAGCCAACAAGTGCACCCATGCAAACAGCACACTGCGACACGGAAAAAAGGTTAAGGAGTAAGAAAAAAGGACTTTAAAAAACCCCCCCTGAAATGTATGCAGAAATTTTATTCAGCTGTATGATTTCAAAAATGACAAAGGGAAATAATGCATACTCGTGGAAATTTAGACACATCTTACCAATTCAAATGGAACATAAAAACTTTCAAGACTTCAACATGTTCCGGCGGAAACTTCGACACCAATTCCTTTAACTGATTTATACGCGAGTTACCCTCGGGAATAACTAAAAATAAAAAAAAGAGCAGTGATATATTTAAAAAAGACAAATGACGCCACATTGAACTTTTCTATTGGCGGAAAACATTAGGAGTATCAAAGATGGTTATCGTCATAGCAAAGGCACTTGTTGGTTAAAGGGCTTAGCTAAAAAGGGGACTCTCTAAGTGGCTGAAAACCTAAGGTCTAAAAAGGGGGCATGATTTTAACCATACTTTTATCGTATGAAACTCATTTTTCTCTGTCTAATCCTTCTGCGTGGTAGGCTTAATACTAAACTGCTGCTTGATTACTACCTCCTGTAAAAGTATGTTTTAAAAAACACTTAACAGTGGAGGGTTATGGAATCCAAATCTGTGCTTTTGTGCAAGAGAGACGAAAGTTTTAGTCAGCTCAGGCAACATATTTTAAAGCAGAAAGGACATGACCCTATTTACTTAAATCTGCTGGAAAACGAGAATAAAGACACAGATATTTTGCCAATACATTTCTATTCAAAAAAGTTTAAAAAGTTTGGGAGTATCGAAGTGAAAATAATATATACGTAGAGGATCTGGATGGTAGAAAAGTATGGCATGAGTGTCCGTTTATTTATTACCTCAACTAGGAGCAATTATTATTAAATTAATGTTTATACAGGATACAATATATATATGCAATATATATATATATATGCAATATATATATATATATATATATATATATATATATATATATATATATATATATATATATATATATATATATATATACACAGTATTTTACATATGCTGTAAAAACTGCTATCAATGTGGACCTGTTTTGATACATTAGTAAGCAAAAAGGAAAAACATAATGAGAATAGAAAGCTAAAAAACTGCTTTAGGGCTGATCGAAGACCATTAGCACATAGTAAGACACTGAAAATGCTGAAAAACGAACCTAACTTGAATAGCGGAAATTTAGAGGAACTAATCACTAAAATCTAAAAATCTAAAAATTCAAAGATGCTATTTGAAATAATTTTATTTAAAAATCATGCCTAATTTCTTAGTAAAATTTTTATAATTTTCCTCTTTACGTATTTCTAACGGAAGATCATTGTAAAGTCGACAGCCTTGGTAATAGAACGATTGACAAAATAAATCAAATAAATCACAATGACAGTATGTGTCGGGTATGCTTATAAAAGGAAATACAGCTGCAAGTTTCTACAATTAACATAGATACTGCCAAAATAATTTACCATAGCTAGGATTCCTACACGTGCCAAACAAAATATCAAAACTATGACGCCAACACATCAACCAGATAATACTTGTCAAATAAGTTGATGTCAATTTAACTTACCCATAATATTTAAAATTTCGGAGTAGTGTTCTGCGGGTATTAATGGGGATGGTAACAAGGTAAAGAATTGCTTTAGTGCTCCAGTAACTGCATGTACGGACACCTCAAGTTCCTGAAGATTCAAACCTTTATCTGCAGAATTAAAAAATGTATACGTTTAAATGTAAAGATCAAGAAATATTAAACTGGGCGGCTGTGGCCGACTGAGAACTGTTAGATGCGACATTCATAATTTTTAACCTCTTTAAGATCCATGCAAAGCATAAAGCCACCAAGTCATATGGTGAAAGAAAGCACTCAGAAGCAAATATGGCAGTCCAAGGGCACATAACTATATTCACAGAAAGATATATTATAACCAGAAGCAGCAACTGCATAAGGATGAAGATTCTGAGAAACAAATCAAACGAGGTGCAAAAAACTGACCTAATACCAGCGAGGAAAGCCTACTTGGGCACTTCACATAGTAACAACGACAGAAAAGACTTAGACAAGTCAGATTTCGACAATGAGACAAAGGTCATAGAATAGCAGCAAGACCAGGCCTTTTAAAGTTACAAACAGCTTTCTGAATTCGACCAAGATGAGAAGAGAAAACACCTGTCCAGATGTGACAACAATATTTCATACAACGGCGGATGTAGATTATTTACGAGACAAAGCAGTGTAAGCCGTTAGGTACTTTCCGGTACGAAACAAAGAACCAGTTTTTTTAGAAGCAGACTCAGTAATAGATAGAAAAAACAAGATGGAATAAGGAAGATATGGAGAAAATGAAAAACGAAGAACCCCATGGTGACAAGCATTTCTAACGAGAAAGAGCGACTTCACAACGCTTATAATCAGAATTACTGTCCAGAAATATTGGTTGGAAATAAGGCTTTAGCTTTCCACTGAACGACATCAATTGCGTTTTTACCACACTGAAAGAAACCAGCCACCTCGTTCCCCAATCTCTGACAGCATTAAGTTCAGCCCCAAATCTTCCGCTAGTTTAACTTGCTCCTACCGAGTTGCCTTGTCTCTAATGCCAAAATAAAAGGTAGTCAGATGTGATTCCATTTACTGTGAGATGCATCTTACGATATGAGAGGAAAGACTGAATAATATCAAAGACCCTTCAAGAAATTCCATGACCAAAAAGCTTTTGAAAAAAGCCAACATGCCGTCGGTTTATTATTAAAAAAATACTATTTTTAAGATCTAAACAAAAGAAAATAATAGCCAATCATGACCAAAACCATAACACATCAGTTGTTTACGTTGTCACATTACAACATGATAGCTATCACACGGTCATGGTCACAAGAAAAGACTTTTAACATTCATATCGAATCACAGTAGACCTTGTATTTTGGAGATTTCAATTTACCAGTCTGCCCACACCATGCCTGCCGTCACATGCTATAAAACCTTGGATGAACTTAGCTAAGTTATGTCTAACTAAAAAGAAAAAATAAGTTTTTTAAACTAAAGTTAATTAAATTACATAGGTCTAGCATTGTGGTTACGTTCTAGATAAAGCGATGAATGGAGCAGGTGTAGAATACAGGCTATTTTCCAGTACCTTTTGTAAAACTATTTTCCGTCAAGATTTCATCTAGATTTTCATGAAACCCAGTTCCGAAAATGTAACACACACATTTATATATATTAAAACATATATATATATATATATATATATATATATATATATATATATATATATATAGATATATATAAGTGTATATATATATATTCAATTGTCTCTTTATGCAAGGCCATTTCATCAGATATTGTGGCGTGGTGGTGACCTCCTTGCACGTCATCCAGACACTTTTTCATGTCACTATTTACCCCTTACACCATCCAGCAGTTCAAAAAGGCACCATTGTAAAAACATTGCGTGCATGGTAAACACAATAGTATTAATTGCAACAACCACAATAGATCATTATTAACTAAACTTTTACACCTGTAGCATATGCTAAACCATACCTTCTTCAAATTTGGTTAATATTAGTTCAATATCTTCTTTTCTTCCGCTAACTCTGTATATTCCTTCAACGGTTAGGCCTGAAAAGAAGTTGTAATACCAGTTGACAGTGACAATGGCATGCCGTGTTACTTACATAAAATATTAAACCTAGCCCAAAACTGACAGTGTATGGCTCTCACTGTCACGGTATAAATAAATTGAGAACTACGCTTCTGTTTGATGTTTATTTGGTCTACCTACTACAGTTGTTTTACTGCAAAACTAATTTTTTATAGAACCATATAAAAATAGGACTAGATTTACGCCAAAGACTAAAATAAAACCACTCATAAAAATTCTGATAACATCCAACTTGACAGACGGCTAGGTCTTGTAAAACTAAGCCCGCGAAATTTATGCCTGCCGAGATCCAATTTTTAAAAATTCATTCTCAACTCAGAAATAGAGTGATTGCCTTTTCTGCAAGTGTGATGGGCGTTGTCAACAGTTTTTTGCACCAGATTTTCTGCCAATCCTAAGCTAAACAATCATGCATATAACCATATCAACGAAAACCTAACAAATCAAGAAAACGGCTACTTAATATACAAGTCATTTAAACAAATGCATTTTTTCGCAGCAAATACTACTCTTCCAGTGCAGGGGATGACAACATTGAACTTCTCTTACCAATCCCAATTAATAAAATTCTAATAATGAAATAAAGGTTATTTGCTTGCACTTGATCGGGGGTGATTCTAACTGTGATTTCAAATATTGAACCGTGAATCATTTGGTTAAATTTTCTTGCAAACACAGATCTTACCTACTGCCTCAACGTGACGTAAGCATTTTTCCAAAAAGAGTGGTATCAACTTTCCTTTTTCCACAACTTCACTAATCTTCTTTCCAAAATAATTACTTTTCCTCTTCTTTTTCTTGTTATTCCATGATTCGCTTTCGGCAAAAACACCGATCCCTCCCTTTCCTTTCTTAACTGCCTTAGTTTTCTCGCGTGTTAATCGCACTGATCGAGAGCGGAACTTTCGCTTGCCCTAAAATGAAAAAACATCCTGAATTCTTAAAAGACATTCAATGCTTTGTATATTCCATTGAAAATATCAGCCATCAACATATGAAAAAAAACACTCGCAGAAACAAAGCTATGTGCGAATTATACTTTGGTTTACACCTAAAACATGCTAGTAAAAACCGTCACATTTATAAATGGCAATAAACAACCTACGTATTTATCACATGCGGAGTTATATAGAGTTCCTGAAGACCAACTACAAAACGTATCAGTTTCTAAAAGAAATTTGGGCAAGGGAAAACCAAAATGAAAAACCAGTAAAACGTGCTCTCTGAAAGCGAATAACTGCAAAAACATAATGGGAGGTGAGGGGGGTAAGAGTGTTCTACAAGGTAATAATGTTAAAAGAACAGAAAAAAGTTGACAGAAGGAAGAAAGATTCCTTTCTTTTCATAGCACCGTTTAAGACTTCCAAATAGTGACCAAAACAAACTGATTTTAACAGCATTTTTAACATCCTAAAGAAATCTGTAATTTTATCTATTAAACGAGATAATAAAGGATGCATGCTCAGTCTTTTGTGGAGACTCAAATGGCAAAAATAAACAGGTATTTAAAAACCCATGCAAATGCATCACAGCATAAGAAAGCAAGCGTCAGGCTCAGCTTCAAAAGGTCTCCAGGTTTTCTTACATCTTTCTCCTATCACTCCACCAGGTGGTCAGCAAAGTTCTTAACACTATACATTAAAGAAACTCCTTTTCTGTTTATCTTTTGTATGTAGGCAAAGCCCTTGTTGTTTTATCATAAAAACGCTTTAACAGGAACTTCGGTCTCAAACAGTTTTTTTGTTCCAAAAAACAATTTTGTTTTACTTTCTTTTTTAGATCTGTCGTAACACACCTTGCCTAGACTTGGTCCCTGTCTTGTATGTGAACATCTGTAATGTCAAATGGGGAATTAAAAAGTTGCTTCATCGAATCTTTCTGACAAAAATAATATCCTTTTATGCAACACTACTTAAAAGTGAGTCATCCAACTGCCTGCCACTGATAATCTAGTCACTTAGCATTGTTTGATCCTCAGACATTTTTCCACGGGCCTAGGGCCTAGGGCCTTGATTTTGTTCTCAGAGTGATTTGTATTGCTGGGGTAAGCTGTCCCAATAGTTTGAGAAGTTTACAGTTCTGACTTGCAATCAGCAATACAAGTATAAGTGTGGTTTCTGAGTTTTTAACAGTCATATCTGTTATATGTTATTTGCTAGAGTAACTGTCGTTGCTATGGTAACATTGGTTGTCACGGTAACCCCCCTCCCCAGTTATTATTTTCTGCGAAGGGTATTATTGTATATCTAATCCAAGTTTCAAATTTGTTTCTCATACCTATCAATAGTTATTGCATGACATGCAAGCCATTTGACATGAAATTTCAATTTTGTATTATCTATTTCACTTGAGTTGTATGCAAATAGTTTTCATGAATTCATCTCAGTTTAAAAGTTAAACAATCATCTAATTTTAGTTTTCCTCATCCGAATTTGATGATTTGAAACCAAAATATTCAGGATTTTATTAGCTCGTTATAGTTGTCTTCACATTCCTTGTTTGCTGGAAAGTAAAAAAAAAATCACCAAAACTATCTGTTTCTAGGATTGAATTTGCTCTGGCGAATTAGTAATCGTTTTCAGGTGTCGTTTCCCGTTTTCTTTACGCTTGGGTGAGAAGATGCCGGTTATTGGGGTTTAATTAACAATCCCAGAATCTGATTTCCGACTAACAAAAACGAGGCTTGCCATATCTCTTTTCGAGTCTTCTGTAAATGCTCAATGAAAGTAAATATCTTGGTTCGTTTTTTTCAAGTGATCTCAAGCGTACCTCACAAACAACGGGTTTGAAGTAGGGCGCTGTCGCTATTGATCCTATCTATCCAGTAGGTCTCATATGTGTACGGGACCTAATTGTGAAGCTGACTGGTAAAGTTGGAATCCATTCAACCAAATGTCATTAACTGTTTCATAAAATACCCTAAATAACCCAAATTTTGTTTTTGATGGTCAAATTAGTGTTACATGACACAAAATAATGAAAAGGCCGTGAAAAATAACTAAATAATTCAAAATACATCAGGAAAGAATCAAAAGTGGTGCCAATAGCAGATCTCATGAGGAAAAGACGACTGGAATGGTACAGGCATGTTAGCAGGAGAGGCGAGAAGGAAGACATGAAAAAAGCGTATGACATGGTAAAAGCTGGAAAGAGGGGACGTGGTCGCCCCAAGCATAGATGGGAGGACACGATCAAGAAAGATTTCAAGGTCTGGAACCTGGAGAAATGTGATGTGAGAGATAGACCAGCGTGGAGATCAGCATTACAGCAATGTATCCAGCGAAAACGCGCTACCGGACAAGGAGAATGCGGTGAAAGGTAAGAAATATAGTTCAAAATACAAGATAAAAAATACCTTTTTCGGTGGTTCCTTCTTTGGCGAGCTGATTTCCTCGTCTGACGCCTGAAAATAAGGTCGAATGTATTCACATCTATAACACTGTATGCCTGAGGTGATTGTACATAAATGATCGTCAGAAACTAGGTAATAATTTGACGAACGTCTCACTGGCTTGTAATTTTTAATTAGCGACATCACTGGTAAAAATTTTCATTTAATATGGCAAGTATACCAATTTATTTAAGTTCAATGATCTGTTCATAAGTTCATACTTAAGATCACAGAAATAAACGACAGATTGACCTTTAACAATATCTCTATTGTTAACACCAAATGTTATGCTTGCCAGGATAAACATATATTGTGATCTGACTGAAGATAATAGTGATAGGTCTCTTACGGAGTTCTGTTATGCATGCACTGTCTTAATAAGCTAGAAATAGCATTTCTAAAATTATAAAACTAGATGCATCACAGCTACAGTTCTAAAAACTCACAACTATTAAAATAAACCCTAGTAAACCGATTAAATTCTAACACTCTCTAAAATATTCAAATACATAAAGAGAAAATGAGAGAAGCGAGAAAGTGGGGAATGAAAGGGGAGATAGGGTGGAATGAGCAAAAGAGAGGGGATGAGAGGGGGAGTGGGGAGAATGACAGGGAGGGAGAGGGAGAGGGAGAGCGAGAGAGAGAGGGAGAGGGAGAGCGAGAGCGAGANCAGACAGACGCACACACAGACACACACACAGACAGACACACACACAGACACACACACACAGACACACAAGGATGGGGGAAATAGAGGGGAAACTGACAATTTTCTACCAGTGCTGATTTATGTATACATTTGATTCAAAATTAAATTAAATTATTTAAATGGCTTAACTCTACAGGAAACTATTAATACTGGGGAACTGATTCATAACTAAATTATGCAACATCCCCCTCTAATAATCTAATACCTATAATATGTCATCCGCCAATTATGAATGGGTGCTGGTATAAACGATATATCGCACACTTACCTCATGGTGGTCTGAAGGAATATCGAGGTCATCACGACTCTGCAACGGAATAAATGACTGGTTTTCAGGCACTTGAAATAAGAACACTCTAAAAACAACTTTTTCGGTTATTCAGGGTAATTTTTTCACCAACTTTTTTTAGGACAGGGTTTTACTCATGTTAAAACAATTTGAGGTATGTATCTAATTTGAACAAACGCTTGGAAAAACATTGCAAACACCAACTGTCTGGCTATGCATTAGAAAGAACAAAACGTAGTAGTAAGGGTAGTAAGGGAATCTAATATGAACAAACGCTTGGGAAAACACTGCAAACACTAACTGTCTGGCTATGCATTAGAAAGAACAAGACATAGTAGTAGTAAGGGTAGAGGGCACAACAATCTGAAATGAGCAACATATCTTCTTTATCGCTCTAACGACATAGTTCTTTTGAGTGCAGTCGCGGTCTCGAATCTGAAAAGTAAGTGTCGAGTCCCACATACTCAGTCTTCTTCTCCTTTGTTACAGCAAATGAGCATGGTAAGTCTTACCTCGCACTTACAGCTGGTATCTAAAGTAATACTTATTCTGCTACGTACTACTAAAGTCGCAAGGCCCATGAATTAAAATGGTTGTTTCCTCACAGGCAGCAGTTGAACCATTTGGCTTAAGGTACGAAGTCTAGAGCTGTATACTCTGCACAACACTTTCATAAAATTGTGTATTATAGATTTTACTGGAAAATTTAATTGCAATGTAGCATCGCTTTGGCAAGCATACGGTGTAGATATTTGGTACCTATTAAAAAGAATTGTATGAGGCTTGTTTCCAAATGTGTCACCTGAAAAACATCAAGTCTATCTAATACTTTATTGAAGCCCTATTCTTTACCCAATTCGAAGCTTACCATTCTAGACTCCTTGGATTTCTTTTTATCAAGGGTATTGTTTTTTTTATCTTCCATATTATCAATCACCACTGACGGTATTTTCCTGGCTGTTCTGTTTTTCTCCGAACGTCTGTTTGACGATTCCAGCGAGGCGTAGGCAATAATTTCTTTCTTTCCTATAAAATAAAATGGCGGTTATCTTAAATGTCTGAAACATTCAGTTTACCCCAAAAATCTTACCGGTAGTTTTGGAGTTGCCACACAAAGCATTAATTCCCGTGTCCATTTGGCTGTGCATCACGCAAGCTGAAATCCGAGATACTTATATACATGACTTTTTCTTTTATCATAATGTCAATTACAGTGTCATTTCAATACAGTATGGTTACACTGTAAGAACACAATTTACGTTTCTACTCTCTAAAAGACGAGTTGCAAAAATAACAATAAAACAACCTGTTGTCTGGGCGCTAGCTGATAAAACAGTAAAACCACTAGATAACCCAATCTATATCTTGCAGCATAAAGAAAACACTATCCGCAAAACCAAATCTTTAAGTATAACCCTGAATACCATCTTTAATAGCTAGTGGTTAAGTCTTTTAAAATTATCTGTGACCCATGCAAGTATTGGATTTTCAATGAAAAAGTTGTAAGAATTATAAAATGGATTGCATTGCTAGCCAAAAGAAAACGAAATAACAATTGTGCAGCCTATGGTGAAACATAATTTCCGATATCATGTTCACATATCTCGCTGTAAAAACGTAAAAATCGGCAAAGGTGGGCATTTTCCCCCTTGAATTTTACAACCTTCGTACGAGTTAACATTTGCGTAAAGTAACTTACCCGAAGATCGAGTTGGAAGGCTATTTGATTTACTGCCCATTACAATGGGTGAATTATCTTCCGGCGGTGGAGGAGGTTTTGTAGAAGGTGGGGACCTGCCCCTCTGTTTCCCTCTTTTTGACTTCCTTGTTGTCGGTTTGGTAAGTGGTTTTGGGCTTTTGTCACTTCCGCTCTCATTGTCCGAGTTCACCGGGGAAGGATTGGGTGTCATCTTCATGCGAATTTTCTTCATTAATTTTGTTGATTCGTCCAACAAACGGTTTCCTACAACAATAACAACAAAAAAAGGGTTTACATAAAATAGACACAAAGACCAAGAATTTTTATTTGTCAACCTCCACAATACTGAACACAACCCATCTAGATATGTGATCCGTGCCAAAGTTGGGTTCGACGATTGATGCCCACCTTCCTTCTCGACAGCCACTATCTTAATGTAAAGTAAAGTAATATTCGCTACAAGATCAATCCTTATATACCCCGTCCACTTAAACTTAATCCTGACATTAGCAACTAAGAAAGCCCCAGAAAATTCAATTACAAAAACCTTTATTTACCAGGAGCTTGAATTCTATTCAAATCTACATCAGTTTTCAGTTAGTACAGTAGGCATTGCCAATAAAAAACGTTATATCTCTCAAGTATCATGCCATAACATGCAACAAATGTAACCAACTCCCAATCCTGTGAAAATATGAAGATGAATTATCAGTTGTTTGCACAAGTAATTCTGAAGTTCTCTGCTTGAAATGATTAATGTAAAAACACAAAATAGCATACCTGATTTTGACCTAACACGCAATCCAATCTGCTCTACTACCGCATTTTCATTATTCTGTAATAAAAGCGAAGGCTGCTTCGTTTCACCGTTGCTAGGATCTGATAATTCGTCTCCAGCATCACCATCCGGTGTTCGAATTGTCAGGTTTTGCTTCACCATTTGCCGCAGCTTTTCGAAATCATTATCATCCTACGACAGAAACCCTAAAATCTTACAAGCGGTACCAAAAATTATTTTCTGTGTCTTATTACTAACAAATCCATGTTTAACTATATTACGTCCATGCGTCAAAGTAGACCAATCTTCTTAATGTGCTCAACTACACAGTAACCAAAGGTATCGGACTGAATTATCGAGGCGCAAAGAAAAATTTGGGGATTCGAAAATGTCATCAGCGGGCATCGGGAAGGTAACTAGACTAGGAACTCCACGTTTGACCCAACTAAATAAAAATTTATGCCAATATACAAAAAAACTCAACGTTTAACATTTAAAACCTCATTCCTCCATTTATTATCTACTTAAAGCTAATCTAAAGAAGGTTTTGGTGTATTCGTTATCCAATGCACAGCGTAACATAGGCAAATCCGGTGCAGGCTTGTTAGATGACATCATACCACCTGCACTAAGACAAAAATTAACCGATCAGTCCACAAACTTTGATCATTCTTCTACCTTAGCCTACACAAAAATACAAACATTAAGAACAAGAGATAACTAATCCGGCATTTGCGACGGGTTATTACTGTTCGATGTACATGTAATGTACATTCAATGTTTATTTCGTGAATTTTTGAGGGATTAGCTTAATTGCCACCAACGCATGAATATGTGAAATTCTGAATAAACAATGGTTAAAATACACAAAATGCAGGTATTACGGGCAGGTCTTTTATTTGAACCAAGTGACCGTACCCCACTAACTAATCCTTCAAGTGATTGTCTCTATAGCGCCAGGCCATGCTTATATATTCAAATACAAATGTGCAATGTTCGGCCGCCAATTTCAGGCAGTCGGAGACCAGTTTAGATCAATTTCAGGTCTCAAGAGAACCTCTAGTCATGCAGATCACCAGTTATAGCAAATACCTATTTGTTTATTAATCTCGGGTCTTGGTAGTTTGGGTAATCAAAATTTAGATTGTTTATACGTTTGCATCATTAAAGGTAAAAAAACGTTGTGTATATATATAAATATAAACAAGAAAATTTGCCGTTTCAAAGTATTTAATTTTTTTTCAGCAGCTTTTTCGGTAAGAAAATTTGTTATTTTAGGGTAAGCTAACCTGTCAATTCTGAGCAACAATAAATTTTATGAAGATTTGATTAATCGTATAGCAAAGTATTACTTTACCCGCTGATAAATGAATAAATTCACAAGTCTTATAATATTCCAAAAAACTAAGCTATACGTTACCTCCTTTGTAGCGAGAGGTGCCTTCGGGCTATCCACTATCTCATCATCGCCTGATGTTCTGCCTCCAAGGACCCACATGGTATCATGTGGAATCCAATATGGTTTAGAACCAGTTTCCTTTCGATTAGAACCCGGTGACTGAATTGGCGAAGATTCACGTATTTTCTCATTAAAAAAATCAACTTTTTCTCGTAATTTCAGTCTATGCGCTTCTGAGACATCACCCTGTGAGCCAAGCGAATCTTTACTTTTTGACGAAATAGAACTTAGACTGTCGCCAGGTTCATATCCATCACCTCCTTGTCCATTCAAAGGTGGAATACCTTTATTTTCGATTATGGAAGATCGAACCTGATCAATGGATGCATATTCGGGCTCTTCCCATCCTCGTTTACCAGTATCTGCGATAGTATTAAACTTGTCAGAATTACTTGTTTTCTGGCCTCTTGATACTGACGGCATTGTGGCATACTGTCGTTCCGTAGCTGATGCCGGAGAAGTTGGCATATCAAACGTTTTAAGACGCAAACCAGGTTCATACGCAACGTTGTCTTTCCACACTATTTCCCCGTCTTCGTCCACATCACTAGCAGTCATGCTGTCCCTAAACTTACTCTTGTGAAACACCTGTGCATACAAGCCCTGTGGATCATGTGGAACGAAAAATGAAGAA
The DNA here is from genome assembly GCA_003991215.1 of Morbakka virulenta. Lineage (NCBI taxonomy): Eukaryota > Metazoa > Cnidaria > Cubozoa > Carybdeida > Carukiidae > Morbakka > Morbakka virulenta. The sequence goes on along the minus strand of RDPX01000014.1, from coordinate 1,231,702 downwards.
TTACTATCCGCTTCTTCATTGATTGATTCTCTGCTTTCTACTGTCGAGGAGCGTGATCTGGAGTCCCTGGACAAACCTTCAGTAGGGGCTGTAGGTCGACTTGGAGACGAGGGCACAGAATCACTTTCGCTTCTAATAGAATGCTTCATGGTTGGCAGTTCTGCATACGGGCTAATTTCAACTGGAAACTTCTCATTGTTTGAAACCGAATCACTTGCGAAATCATCTAAAACTTTGCCATTGGGTATCAAATCGGTAGGTTGAAATTGTTTCGGTACTTCGGGTAATGGATCCTGCCTCCTTCGCTTGATACCTCTTAACAGTTGTTCCGTGTATCCCTTCTTCTCGAAGGCAGTCGTAAAAAATGCTGCAAAGGCACCAGCTTAATTTCAGAACAAATAAAGAAAATGATAAATTTCATTGACAGGCAAAACTAGCATAAAGAACAAAAGTACCAAACAGTACGTTTACATCAAATTCGTAGTTTGAGTATTTATCTGTCTCGCCAATAATTGACAAATCAAGCCAACATACAAGCACAAAATCGAGAGCTTGTGAGAATAACAAAATCGTCTCCTACGTTATACTATGCACAAAATATTATTAATGTTAACTGGAACACATGTTGGTACAAGTATGGCCTAACAATACTGCAGGCTTTCCGGTGAAAATGCCAACAGCTAGAGCAGCCTAAACAAACATCGTGTTAAATGCAGGAAAAGGGATAAACCAAGGTAAAGCCTAAAAACTAATGACCAATTCTGGGGTTTACATTGGTTAGCCGTATAATCAGTATGTCCTTGATGATGCCTTGACGGAAAAATCGACATTCACAGGCAGACAATACCAACAGCACAATGTGTCGTAGATGGTATCTTCCACAATAGACTGTACTAAAAAAGCAACTAGGCAAACACGGCGGCGTTCAGGCGTATACTTGATAGTCAGTTAACCGTGTTGTGAAGATGTGGACGAGTCAATCAAAGTTTGGATTGTTTTGGCGCGTAAATAAGGGGATAAAAACTCAATATTCTATTAAGGCAGCCTGGCTCTGTAAGAAGATTAGAGTATTATTTCGTAAGTAAATATTAGTGAAGCTTAAAGCTTTTAATACAGTAGCGCCAGGTTGGGTCTGTTGGCGACTTCGTTAGTTGGACTCTCAAGCAAATATACATGTACAACACATACCAAATCAAAACATATTTATATGTATACGTATATATATATATATATATATATATATATATATAAACATATACAAGCGTATTAATATGAATGAAATCAACCAATTATTAAAATATTATACAATTCTACACACTCACTTTGATGCTGAAACTGTGGTGATGTCGTTTGGAATTTGGCACTAAGTTTGTTAGCAAGANGATTAGTGAAGCTTAAAGCGTGTAATACAGTAGCGCCAGGTTGGGTCTGTTGGCGACTTCGTTAGTTGGACTCTCAAGCAAATATACATGTACAACACATACCAAATCAAAACATATTTATATGTATACGTATATATATATATATATATATATATATATATATAAACATATACAAGCGTATTAATATGAATGAAATCAACCAATTATTAAAATATTATACAGTTCTACACACTCACTTTGATGCTGAAACTGTGGTGATGTCGTTTGGAATTTGGCACTAAGTTTGTTAGCAAGATTTGTTCCCCCAGCAAGTAGTGATATGGCTGTTGAATTATGAAAGACAACACTCGCTCCAGAAGCACTGCCAGTGACAGCCAAAACCTGAATTGGAATCTGAGGAAGATTCTTGGCGAAAGCGCTTTAAAAAATGGGAAAAATAAGCTTGTCAAAATTGACAGCTTGGTGGATACAACCATCTTGAAATGTATAAAAATGTTAAATAAAAAACCCCAACAAAACAACAACATCGCTGGATCTCACAGTCATTGGTGTTTTCTAAAGACCAACTGCTTAAATTTCACCATTTCAACCCAAAAAGCAGCCAACACCCTAGTATTGGATGCATGCAGATACATGAAAATGAAAATGAAACAAACACTTTTTCGCATTTACCAAGCTCGTTGACCAAAGATTATTTCATGTTGAAGTGGTATTTCAAAACCTTAATAACAATAACTACGCTCAAATAACAAAATGGGAAGACCAGGGTACTGGTTGGATGGCGGTATTTAGACAAATAGCAAAAAGCAAAAGTGGGATACTTCGGGATTTTAAAAAATGTAGGTTTCTAAGGCCACACACCTGACACAATACTAGTATCTATGTATGTACGTATGAATTTATGTATGTATGTATGCATGTTTGTACGTATGTATGTATGTGTGTATGTATGTATGTATGTATGTATGTGTGTATGTATGTATGTATGTATGTGTGTATGTATGTGAAAAATAGAGGGGAAAAAAGTGGTGAACAACTACATCAAGGAAAACTTGACGTTTTCTGTATGAATGAAAACAAGCGTGAAAAGACGGCTCTTGACAAGGCAAATGAAGGAATTGTATTATGCAGTTTTGTAAACCACACATACTTCAAAACATGAGCATCCTGTGTTGGTTTTAAAAATTACCTCACAGACAAGCTAGTCTGCAAGCTTATAACAAATTCAAAGAGATGTTGAACGAAGCAGCAGTAATCTCTAACGATAATGCAATCACATTCATCACAAAGACATGCATTAATATGTTTTTAGGTAGAACAGTAAAATATGCTACACAACATAAATCTCAGGTATTCTACAACAACAATAATCATTACAAAAAAGCCCTACGGATAAGCATTTTGGATGTATTAAGATAAGTTTTAACATCCCATTCTGACTTCCTCTCTGATGTCAGACTTCTGTCCAAAATTGAAGTTACCTTTCTTCATCGGGTAAAATACGGAGTAGCACACTGCCTGTCACAGTAATGATAGTGTTGTGGTCAAATAGTATATTATCACTACTTAAAACTAACCTTAGGGTTTCCAAAGAAGCCTTCCGCGTTGCTGAATAAACCAAGATGAAACCATGGTACAAATTATTTTTAAAACTGTAGGCTCCTAAAACGACAATAAAAGTTAAATCAGATTTTTCCCCCAGATTTAGAAATACAAGAACTAAAAAAACAAAAATGAAATTAAACAGAAATTATGCTCTAACTACAAAAAAGTGCGATTCGAATTCAACAGGGCTTTAAACAGAATTAGCAGAATCATGTATTAGCTTTTCTCTAAGTTTTTGTTACCTCATTTGAAAGAAGATAGTGAAAATACTTAAAATATACAGGGCAAAGTATCGTTTATATTACAGCGTGAACTTTACTATGCATAACATACTTTATCGGTAATATTCTGTTCTTTCTTCTTCTCTTTTTTCGACTCAATCTTTCCAAGGTCTAAAGATCATTGCAAGGAATGGAGGTATTTTTCCTCCCTTCAACACTTTCTACTACTTGATAGTTTTCAATTTACCCCACCCTCGAAAAAATTCAAAGGCATGTACAAATGAAATATGGCACCCCGAAGTACTCCCTAGGGCATGGCAAGGTATGAATAGGAATCCTCACGCGGTAAGAAAATAATCAGGCAGCTCCCCATGAAGGAAATTTGGACAAACAAAAAAGTTCGATGGACGAAAATTTTTTTGCCAACGAAGGTTTTTTCGGTAAAATATTTCATTGAAAGTTGCCTTTGACGTGACTTTTGCCAAAATAATGCCCACATGGGCTTTGTGTGAATCTTGGGGGGAAAAAGAGGACAAGGATAGGATTTGCTAGCACAAAGTTATGAAAATATATATTGACAAAATGTTTTACTGACAAAGTAAGCAACAGTAAGCTGTTTAATTACTTATAAGACAAAATATTACGAATAACAAAAACAAAAAAAAAAGGCCATAATGAAATACAGAAAATAAACAACATAAGATTTCCTTTGAATTTTTTCTGTTTTTTTTAAAAAAAAAGATATTCTCTGCTTTCTACCAGTTCAGTGAGTTTTCCGGAGTCGTTTGATCTCTGAATGTAATGTTTCCGAAATATTTGAGCGTGGGAAGTGGTATGATATAAACTAATGTTCCAGGTAATTTTATATCTTTGCCACATTAAGTAACGAAATAGGAGTACCTTAGCAAAAACAATACATGAATAAATAAACAGGATAACTAATGGCAAAAGCATTCAAAAACAAAAATAAAAACATGGAACAAGAAATAAATGATACAATATTTCAAAAAGCTGCAAGTCATCGGATTAAAGAATTCAAAAATGAAACAAAACGGAGTAGCATGCAATACGGTAAACACTAGCTCAAAGATATAAAAATCAATATTTATGCTGAGAAAAGGCAATCCATTACGTTGATATGTCTTAAACATGTTCTTGTTTTGGTTTGTCGATTCAGTCGTATTCATAATAAAAGCTCAGTTTATTACTTCTTGAATGACATCGTTTTTTAGCAACGCTTAAAATACACCCTCGCCCCAAATTGAAAAGTTTTTGTGGCGTACTTATGTAGAAACATTCTAGCTTCAAAGGTCAACTGGTTTCAGAGTTATAATTTTTAGTCTAATTCCACCGTTTTAACTGATGTATAATGCCAGTGTCCAAAGTACTTACTGTATTGTGATTCAGTAGGTACAAATGTCAATAACATCTTACTTACTATGATAGGACATAAGCGTAATAGATACTGTTCTTTTCACTGTCCCGACATAAGTTTCCAGTAGAATTGTATCTGGCTCTTCGGAATTACAATAACAGCATTGGTGATGGAGTAAAGGACCGAGAATAAGCTCAACCGGATACTGATCTCCACACATTGCGCAGAGCAAAATTCTGTAGAAAGTTAAATTTCGAGAAAAATAAACAATAAGTAATCAATCTGATTTCAATTTATTAGAGCATGCCTGCACTAAAACTAAAGAGGTAATGTTCACCTTGGCTGCAGTGTTTTCTTACGAAAAATACTATTTGTGTAACGTAAAGCAGGAGAAGACGAGCGGGAAAAAACGCAGCCAGGGAGCACCTTATTCTATTTACAATATAATCAACTTGAAGAGTTTTTGCAGACTGCGAGATGGATTTCCACCGAAAAACAAAAACCTAAATCAAATATGAAGCCCTCTGGTAGTTAACTACCCCATTTGAAAGCTTGTGATAGTTCCAATACGTAATATATTGTATATTTAGCCAATAAAAAGTACACTGGTATGTCCAAGTCAAGTTTCAGCCTTCACCTTTTAATCAGCAGCTTCCCCGAAGGTAGAGGAGAAAAGGAAAGAGGCAAAATGATCCAACATAAATAATCGAAATCCTGGTATTCACACAGAAATTTCCCACACAAGACAAAACATCAATCCACAAAATAGTTGGCTTGTTGAATAATACCTTAAATCTGGCACAGAATCGGTTACCAAGGTGTGCGTCGATGGCGTCCTGGACCTTCTTTTAATGACATCCACAATACCTCGAATAGCATCGGGGACTTGTGACTCATGAATACGACCTTCCACTGTCGACAGTGTAAATGGGTAATCAACAAAGAGGCATTTCCTCCTAAAATAAAAATGAAATAAAAAGTGTAACCTAAGTTAAGATACTTCGAAAACATTACCCCATGCGATAAAAAACACAAGCTAAGAACTATTCCACATAAGAGATCTGGGATTTTTTAAGTGGAATGACACCATTTCTTCTAAATCATATTTTTAAAAGAATAATGTGGTCTCCTTAAGGTAGTCAACCCATCGTATTTCATTAAATAGGTACTGAGTCCGTAGCAGAAAAACCATTACGGCCTGCAATCGAGAAACATTTTCTAGTCATCTCAAGCCGGGTATTTAGAGATTGTTCACATATTACATAATCAAGGTGGGGGAAGGGGGTCATCAAAATTGATTATCCTTGGTTATGGGGGAGGGGTGGGTCAGCAGGTTTCATGAATAGTGTATTTTGTGTTTTTTTTGCTCTTTTTGGTAATCGCTTTCATACATATCATGGAAAAACTGAATAAAAAATTCAATTTACACTAAGATTCTTGACAGCTTTCTTGTCTTTTTTTGTCTGTTGTTGTTGTTATTAAAATGTAATTCATAAATTTGAATAGCGCTTGAATAGCCTAAGGGGTAGATCATGGGGTACTTGTTCGGAGGGTTCACCAATTACTGTAAAATTGATAAGGGAGTAAGTAGATGACGTAATTTTGGCATGGGTCACCAAATGATTACGATTGATTACAAGGAGGAGGGATGAGTATAAAATAGAGCGAAAATTGATTACGTTAATTCGTGAACGATCCCTTACTCGACGAACAATATAGTATAAAATGCATTTGACACTGAAACTGTATGGTTTAACACTCTCTGCTACTGTTTTCTCCTCCTTGGCCTTCCCTGCTTTCTCCTGCCAGGTAACTCCATGGCCAACACCCGTTCAGCAATGTGATCTTCTTCGCGCATCAGCTTTATAAAAAACAAATCCGAAGGCCGAAAAATCCAAGACCAAAAAGAAAACTAACATTGGCAGAGCTAGGACCAGTTTAAGTCATAGACTGCAACTAACGGAGTTCTGTTAAAAGTGACTACGGGTCGTATTCACAGAATATACTGAAGGTATAGTATAAGCATTGTATCATATAATGTGAAACATAAACGAAAATCATCCGTGCACCTCCTGTAATAACATACCTTTCTGCAAGTTCATTTCCCTGTCTTCTTAAATGATAAATTTCTCGATCATTCCCAGAGTCACTTGCTAATAAAATTACAACTGGCAAGGCCATAAAACTTTCACCTGTCCCATCACACTCAGCAACTCTTTTTAAACACTGATCCAAGTATTCCAGTGAACTCTGATCGGAATAAATTGCCAAGTAACCTAAATAGAATGCAATAATCTAAGACATTACGTTGTGTGAATGAGTTGCGGCTTCAAAGGTTAAAAGAAGGTAAAATAGTAATACCATTGTACATTAAATAATATGAAACCCTTTGAAAACACACATTTCAAGTAATTCCAATAACTGTTTGTCGGGTCAAAATCAAAGAAATTACTTTATGAAGATGAGTGCTACCAACACCACCAAAGTCGTCAACGTCGCAAGGCAACACAACAATCCCATTTCTATACAATAATTAATACTTACAAGAACTAGGGCTGAAATGTGTGTCGCCTTCATACTGTCAAGTTAAAGACCCTATTACAAAATATTGGTTATTAGGATAGTAAGCTGTGATAAGAGATGAGATAGTAAGCGAGTAATTATGTCATGTTCAGAGAACAGTGATCATTTGGAAAAAACATGTGTTATTCTTATTGCATTTATTTATTCAAATATAATTATAGTCAACGTACAGGAATTGATCAATTCAAAAAAAGATTTCGTGCTTTAAAGCGAGAATTATACGCTTAGGCTACTATTTTACAGGAGTAGTTCGGAAGAACTAATAAAAAACTAATACCGGCATTGTCATTGTCCCCCAGCAACTGGGGCTCAGACGGTGTCACAGAGGCTTGAATTTGTCAGTGAGGAATTTCTTGGCCGAATGCCCTTCCTGACGCCAATCAATGGCTTTATCTTTTTGTGAAATTCCAAAGTCGCCCGCTCGGGGAATCGAACTTGGAATTCTTGGTTACGGTGCAGTTGCACTAACCATTAAGCCACGGCTCCTCTAAATTAGCTGGAAAAACTCGAGCGTTCAAAAACAATATGTTTATTTTTGTCATTAGCATTTGATAAAACTCGTCAACTGGTGTACTGGTAAAATCCACCATCTTAACTGTTTCCTGGAGTGGATATCACATGATCACATAGTCCTTTTACACACCAAACCTCTTTTTCCTTTTTATAAAAATCTTTCTGTTCCAAGGCTAGCCTCTAATGCCTTCATATATCCCTAACATACTTCCCTATTGAAACGCCTCAATCAAAATCACTAAACGTAATAAGTTCTGGAAAACATTTTCGTTTCTTATATTTCAGTTCTATTTAGACCGTTTTAATTTAAATATTAATCTCACCTCCCTCTTTTCCGCTAGACAAAAAAGTAAGTAATATGAGCGAGGTAGCAAATCTTAGTTTTCGCTACTCATACTCCTAATCATCCTCCTCCTACTACTAATAATAATTATTATTATCAAAAGCAAACGTAGCTTCACGTTCTTAATTACTGCTCCGCAGCAATAAAAGATGGAAGATTCATATGGCGTCATGATGCGGTGTTGTGTACCGTTCTTTATTTCGTAAAACAGTTAACAGAAAGGGGTTTCGAAATATATGCTGATTCACCTGACTATTGCGATCCAAATGAAATCTTCAGAAGGCTAAGGCCTGATATCGTATTTAAAAAGGGCAATGATATCTACTCAATCGAACTTGCATGTTGTTTCAAATCAAATTTAGAGAGGTCAAACAATTACAAGAAAAATAGATACTCTAATCTCGAAAGCGATTTAATTATTAACAATATATATATGGATGAAATGTTTTATAAACGCATATATGAAACTAGCAATACAAAGCAATATTCAACAGTTTAAAATAGCAACTGTACTGAGCGAAAAGAAAATTAAAGATAGCAATAGAGTAGGATCCAAGAAGCTATTCACCACACTACATCGCATCGGGTTATGCTCTTCATGTATTTTTTCAAACACCACAATGCTGTTTAAATTGCAGCTCTGCTTACCTTGGGGCTTAAAATCTTGTATTACTCCAGGAAGATCTGAATCATCATTTTCTGATACAACTCTTAAGTCCAGAGCATAAATTTGACCATCCACAATATATTCCAGAGTATCACTCGAAGAACTCTGAAGCTAAAGAGACAAATATTTCAAAATTAGTAAATATGCACTCTGTCATACAATAATGCATAAGTTGGTCTGTATCAATGCAAAACAGTTATATAATTAGGTCTCGACTTGCTGGCATCTCGGACGGAAAGGGAAACACAGACATACACCCACATACAGAAACACACCCTCTATCTGGAACCTGGAAGGGGTGAATTTTTATACAACTAGTCTGTTTGTATAAATTTTTATACAAATAAAGGCGGAAAACAGATATGAAATATTTGTTTTCCGCCTTGAATGTCATCAGCCATATTCAGAGGCATCATCGGAAATAAACTAGGCAAGAAGACTTTCGCCACAAAATGGCATGACTATTCGAGAAATAAGAAAAGCTATGAAAACAAAAAAGTTATCGCAACTACCCTTCCTAAATGGCTTAAAAACAACGAAAAACCTCTTTGAGAATCCAGAGACACGTGCCCATACAACAACCAACTAAAAAAAATCCAAACACAGCCTGTGTATCGCTGCTTACAATGACAAAGACACTGCTGTTAAGTGGTTCATAACTCGGAAAACAACATTACAAATACATGGACAGCAAGTTACTCAAAGAAAATGGCACTTTAGTATGAGAAGCGCTTCATTTGTAATATTTGGCATCAGGCAGGTCGCTGTAAAGGTGGGGAAAAAAGTAAAAATGGCATTTATCTTGTTGTAACTAACTTGCTAACACGTTTTTCTGTGTAAATGTGATAAAGTACCCCAAAAGGTGAAATAAAATTTTAATATATTGTATTAAAATTGTATTTAGGAGCCTCCACTCATTCATTACACATTTGCTGCTGCAATATTTTTAGTTCCAATATGTGTTTTCCTAGATGTCTGAAATAAACATTGTACATACTCACCTACTCAAAAATTTAGGAGCTGATTTGTCACTGATAATAATCATGCACTTACAATACCTCTTTATTCACATTAACGATTCTTTTCTGCCTCGAGAAAACGCGTGTGAAAAATTATGTAAATATTACTATTGTATACATATATCCCTAGAAAGTTCAACATTCCCCGTATCGGCATCGATTGGTCGAAAACCGTGTGTACGCCGAGCCCATTTCTTCTCGGTATACCACATCTCATACACTGTTTTAAGAATGCCACGTTAACTCGAAAATCTTGTTTAAATGTCTGATATTGAAAACTTTTTCTTCGCTTCTTTACATCTCTGGCCTGGGTGGGCTCTGAACATCATTTCCCTCCACTGTTCACCGGTAGATTCTTCGCCTAACCCTTTCAATTCTTACCTCCCTACATTTCTTCATCTCTGGGGTTATTATCTCTCTCTTTATCCTTTTTTCAGTTTCCCATAGCTATATAACTTATTTAACCAGAACTACACTCCACTACACTCTTTTCCTTATGTCCATGGTTTCAAAACAAGAAAGTACAATCAAATGAACACATCCATTTATTTTAGTTGACCTCAGAGTCTTACTGTATACTGCCCGCCATTTTCTGCTCTCTTCTTAGTAAAAAAACAACCTGCATTTGTGGCCGACTGCTCAAAGCAGTGGTAGATCGTATGTGGATTTTATGTTTATAAGAACAAAGGTACCCACAATTGAATCTATACAGTTTTAAAGCTCCTAAATACAAGTCAAAACTGGCTTAGCTGCAAAGTTTTCAGGGCGGTTTAACAACGAGTGGCATCTTATGGCAGCATCACCATGAGCAATATGAAGAAACCGTCTTTTCATGAATAAAACAACTTAAATGGCAGCTTCACAAACACAAGAAGGGTTTCTAGCTAGACACTGTAAGTAAAGCCGTAAATAGTTTTTGAATTTTCCCACTCTACTACAACGAACTTGTAGCTACCACTTATTAAATGCGAAACGACTACGATAACCAGCCATACACTCACTCGAATATATTCATAAAATATAACGTTAAGATACAAAAGGCATTAAAACTACATTACTAAGCAATCCTTACTCGAAAGAATTCTTTAAATCCAACTATCAGATTTGAAATACCATTAATAATTAGCACTTTACGAACCAACTGCAACGATCGGCTTGCAAACTTCAAAACTGAGACTCTAGAAATTATCGATCTTACTAAACGGGATTTTCCAAATCTCTTCATTATCCTCCACCAGCACAGATATCTTCACCATTAAAATGAATAACAAGCAATTCATCATGAATCCCCTTTTAAAGCTTGCACTCTTTTCCTTAAATATGTTTCATGATCACTCCTAATCTTAAATGCTTAAAGGATAAAACTCCATAGCAACGGGAGCTCTTTCGTAGAAAGAACAAGCGTTCTGAGCGAAAAATACTCGCAAAAACAATAGTGAATCACCAGGACACTGTTTTCACGAAAATTCTTGTCACTTTCTTAATTTAATAAGCAACTTCTGTAAACAAGACATAAAATTGTGCTTTGGTCATGGCCATCAAGTCAACTAGGATTTAAGTAAAGTTTGAATTTTTGAATAAAAGCATGGTAGCATCGTGGACTCGAGTAAAAAACATATGGTACTCTTAAAGATGCATTTTGCTCAGTTGCCATCTCATAATGGCTCTGGTTTCTACAATNTTTTGCCTTCCTCGATTTCCATGCCCATCCATTGGTTGCCATAGGACAAGTTTGTTGGCTATTTCTTCTTCGTGTCTGACACAATGTCCGGCTAGCCGCATTCTTCTCTGTTGGACTTTGATGGATACTGGAGGTAGTTTTCCATATAGGTGACTATTGGGGATATGCTGTTTCCATGAAATATTGAGGGCCATTCGTAGCATTCTGGTGTAACATCCGTCAAAAAAAACCAAACATATAGTACTCTTAAAGATGCATTTTGCTCAGTTGCCATCTCATAACGGCTCTGGTTTCTACAATAATAATAACACTAACCACGCAAGAATGTTCCATGGCTCAAAGCCTGCAAAAAGTGTCTTTGCACAAATGAAGCTGACCGTATTTGTGTTTGCTTTTAGTCACCTTTGTTGTTCATTTTTCTACTCAAGTCCCCATCAAGGTGAAAACCCACTTACTGGAAGTTTATATGATACAAAGATAGTTTCAGACGAATGAAATACATTCACTTTAAGCTTAAATGCTTTAAAGGACCAGGTGAGGAAGGGCAAGCATTTCAAAGAAGACCGTTCCTTACCTAGTTGAACTGTTTCACAGGCGACGAAACATACAAACATACATAAGTTCTTAACCCAATAGCCCTTACGGGACTCTAGGGCACTAACAGACATGCCAGTTTGACAAACTAAAACTTTCTCTTTGTGCATTCCCGCAGAAATATCTCGAATGACTTTCCCTTTTTTACTTCTTTAACTATCACATTCTCCAGCACTGTCTTGTTACGGTTACCTCTTCTCGTATATTTCTCGTCGACGGACATGAGCCTTTTTGTCAAGGCCAGGTTGAACAGGTCTAGGTTCCATGTAAATAAAACAAGAGGACTTTCGGTGTGATTATCGAAAAACATTAAGTAAAAAATTATGCCACATGTGAAAGTAATCAATTATTTCTGTTGCTTTCTATTCCTGTTTGGTGTACGCTTTCTTGTATCGTGAAGTGTGGTTTGGTCATTAGGTTTGTCATAATTACTATCACAATGCGAAAGCAAGTTATCGATTATTTCTGCTGCTTTTTAATCCTGTTTGGTGTTTGTTTTTACGTCTTGTGCTGTGTGGGTAGATATCGACATGATAATAAGCTGCTCCCACTAAGATGAAATGCAGAGGTGTTTGGTGTGGGATATTGTACTGAATAATAAAGAAATAGAACCGAGCCGTCTGGAAGAACATCTCCAAAACCCTTTTAGCGCTTTTACTCGCATTGCTTGCTCTGAGAAAAGTAACTGGGGAATCATCGGACTGATCATATTAAAAAATTACTCTGATTAAAAATCGTAAATGTACAAACTAAAGTGAACCTAAGAAAGTAAGGCATGACCCTAAAACTGCGATTAGAAATACCAGTGCCAATAGTAATCTGAATCAACTAATGCAATTCAGCTGCATACAAGAGACAACTTTTTCTGTGAGTCCTATGAAACATCTTGGTGAAGTAGATGAAAATCATCCCAGTCAGCCAAAAATTTTATGACTGTAATCATGACATGATCCAATAAACCAAACGCAGAGAAAGATCAAACCAAAAAAATAAGAAAATATTGTAAAATAAGCAGTCTGTGCGCGACCATGTGCCGCCGCGAAGTTAGGAAATTTAGTCTGGTCTGTCAGTTTAAATGAAAATGAAAATGAGTGCTATGGTAAGGACTGAAATTACCCCAAACACAAAAGCGTTGAGGGAACTGAGGACCTCCTAGGCGAGTTTCTTCCAGTATAATCTGATATAACCTCGATAACTTAATGGGAGTCTGAGTAAGGAAATCTATGTAAAGAAAAACAACAACAAAAAAACACGTAGCAAGTTGCCTGCTTGAATGTGAAAGACTATAACACAAAAGTGTTACTGAGTTTTGACAGAATGAACATCGTCCATACTGAAAAACTGCAAATGACAAGCCAAACTAAATGACTTTTTCCAACTTGTGATCCGGTGCTAAATGAATAATTAAAGTCTCTTTCGAAGCCTTTGGTTTAGCTACATGTCAATGCGTCCAAATATCACTGCCACTATCTTAGTATTCTTTTACCCGTTCATCAAAGAAGCCTTCTCAGGGCGCTACTTCCAAGTTCGGTCTCCAAACTACCACGCGACAAGCAGAAAACAGATTACCCTGAATCCTACATCAACTATAACGACCAGCCAACATCGCATTAAACCACCTGGAAAAGACAAGTATCTATGCTTTTTTATTCATCTAAGGAGGCTATGCTCCTCAGAAACCCAGATGAGTAAAAAGGCTGTCGATGTAATCGTCTACCCATTGACGGTTCAGGTTTACCAAAAACCAGCGCTTTTATCGTGGGTCCATCAGGTTGCTAACTACGGCTAGATGCTCTCCAGGAGGTAGAAAAATGTATCGCTGCACAACAATTCACAATTTCAAAGCCTCGTGGTTTGTGTAAAATGTTGATGACAAGATATATAGTGTTTATTCTGTTTTGACCTGGAATTATGCTATGCATGGTCTATTTTAAAATAGGTTTCATGTCTTTCAAGGAAATCAATTTTGGCTGTACATTTTGGCAACGCGCAAGTTTACAAATATATACATACGTGCGTATCACACAAAAGCAAACATATTCTTCTATAAATACTCAGCATGTGGAGAATTCCCGCAATAGCACAAAAGCTTTGTATGAAGCCCAGGTAACTCAAATTGCGAGCCCAGCGAAGGCTGAGAGTCAGGTCATTTGACTGTGGACACAATTGATTACAATAATCAATTTTGCTCATTATTTCATGATAATTAATTATCCTGTGGGATAAGGGTCAAATTAAACACAAATCACTCTTTATTGTCTTGCCCATAAAACGACTTTATAAGTGACATACTCACTCACTCAGCAACGACTTTAGTACTGAATTCTATTTCGACCAAAATCTTAACACCAACATCTTTCCTTTTGTCTGAATACATGTTTTTCTTAGGCTAAATTCTGTATGATACAAGGATGTTGGTATTGCACAACTAAACGGGTCAAGAGAGGCCATTAGTTCTAAAAAAAGTACTGACACATTAAATGCATTTTTTTCAAATAAAAGACGCTCCAAATATTCAGATACAAACAAATGACTGCAGAATTTGCAACTCTTGCGCTGCACTGTATAGAATATTTTACTATTTTACAAGAACGATTCGCCACTTAAAAACAAATTTGACAAAAAGATATCCAAAGATGCTCCAAACGTATGATTTGTAACCTTTCCTAAAAAAGCGACCCAAATTATTACTAACACTTGAGAGGGAATGACAGTATTCCCATTAACACAATTACTATATTTCCTGTGTATTTACCGTAATTATAAAAACTTTTGCGGCAGGATTACTTTTAGGAGCGAAAGGAGAAAAACCCTCGACTATATCATGACGAATACTAGTAAAAAGAAGAGCAAGACACCTTGTTTTTGCTGACCTGTCTTTTTCAAGGTATGTCAAACTTAAAATCAATTTGTAGCAATCACACAAAATATACACAATGCATAATTACAGCCACTTATAATTGCAACTGAAATCAGTATGAAAAATTCATCAACAGATTCGATGAAATTTCAGTATAGAATTCGACGAACCTACTTTATTTTTACAAAATAAAAATTAAAAAATATACAAATGTGGGTACGAATGGAATAACTTGCAATATATTGCATCCTTTTCCAAAATACCAAAAGTACGTCTGATATAACCATTTCAATCAGAAGAACAAGAATCAATCTTAGTCCTCGAATAATACAAATCAAATGAAATACGTGTTTGTAATATATCACATGCGCATTTTTTCTCCAATTGCACCATGGGTACTCTCACAACCTCAACAAAGAATTTCTCACTTGTTTTGGTTGCCAGCTGATAGCATTTGATAGAATCAGGGAAGGGCTTCTGACGGGTCTTCTTTAACCAACTGGGACTGATGGAAAGAACCCTAGATTAATACGAAATATTTACTGGTGACAAAAAGCAGACTAAGGCTGCAAATATCGTCGAACTTGTTTACTACCTATAGAAAAATTAGCATCCAACTATATCGGGCAAAGATGGAATTACAATAGGCAGTAAACGGTGAACAACCCCGGAGTCGCAGATAACGTGGTCTTCCTTGCTGACTCTTAAGATGTTGCAACAGCTTGAGGATTCAGTAGCTGAAAGGCGCAGAATAGGTATAACAGATCTCTCCACAAAAATCAAAGAATAAATGACATTGTTAAATCCAGTTATAGGTCAGACGAGCCATGGATTCGTTAGTGCAATTGCACCGTAACCAAGAGGTTTCTGGTCGATTCTCCGAGTTTGCGAAAAGAATTCGGAACTTTGCAAAAGAATAAGCCTTTGGTTGGCGTCAGGAGGGGCATTCGGCCAAGAAATTCCTCACTGGCAAAAAATGACGTTCAAACAAAAACAAAAAAAGGACAAAAGTCCCCGTTATATCAAGGCAGACTTTTACGCTAATTAAGGCATTCAGTTAGCCACCGTATTTCACAAGAAATGCAACAATAAATTTAGTACTGGGTTAGCCAGTGATGTCTTGCAAACACTCCCTAAAATACAAACAGGCCCGCACTTTTATTACAAAATCTCTCTAGATAAATATTCCAATGTTATATTACACGGTTACTTCCGTAAGGCTGAGAAAGTTTGTCACTCAATCAAACAATTACGAAGAGTATCAAAACTCTCAAAATATGATGCCAAAGGATGCTACAGTGCGGATAAAGTAAGACCAATCCACAAGTTCACAACAGTTTAATAAGCACTTTAGAGAGTAAGCTACTCATTACGGCAGCCAGTCACAAAAAAACCGCTGTGTTGTATTTATACAGATGATTGAACACAAAAATCACGAATTGTAATTTAAACTTGTAACTTTCGTGTTTCACCTTATGTACAATCCACCCATCTATCCACTGTTTATAGTCGGCCTTTTTCCATTTGTCGTTGGGTTACCGACTTTCGACCAATTTTTGTTTTCCATCTTGTTCTATCCTGTGTATCTTCATTTTTAAGGCCAATCTTTCCAGCATCTTTTTCCATCTTGTCTCCCCACCTCACTGGCGGTTTTCCTCGTCCTCTTCTGCCTTCAACTTCAAACATCATTGCTCTCTTTACACCTTCATTGTCATCTTTCTCAATACATGCCCATACCATCTCAGACAGCTCTCTCTCTCTCACAACATCATCAATTCCAGACTAAGCCATCAAATCTTTTTCAGTTTTTCTTTCACGAAGTCTTTTTCCACAGATCAATTTCAGCATTCCCCTTTCACATCTGTTCAGTACTCTTTCTTAATCTGCTTTCACAACCCACGTTTCTGCACCATAAACTATTACAGGCCTCACACACGTTACATAGATCTTCCCTTTCATTTTTAATGTCAGTCTTGCATGTCTACACATAATGTCCTTCTACTCATTAAACCTCTTCCATCTCATTCTAACTCTGGAGACCACTGCTAGCTGACTTCCTCTACATGCGTTTAAATTTGTCTCCAAGATAGCAAAACGAATCTACTTTTTCCAAGCCACAAAACACTTGCGTATCACCATCATCATCAGCCTGCTGCTTACCTTTTAAACATCTCTTACACTTATGTATAATAATCTGCTATACACATTAAGCAATTTTTGTTATAAATAAAAGAGATTACACACAAATATATATATTTATGTGCACAATTATATCTATACATGGGCAATATAAACGGTGTTATTTTTTATATGCCCATAATTAGGTATACGAACAAACAACATATACGGTTGCATACTTGAAGAAAATCTCCAGGATGGGGCTGATTCACAGCATCTATGCTATTTCTAAAACCCTTATGTCATCAACTGGCATTCTTTTTTAAGCAATAAGTAACAATAAATTACAGTGAATTAATAACTACAGTTCCCAAGGTTAAAAAGAAACCATTTACAAGTTTTTGTCACATAAACTCATAATTTATTTATGGCAAGAACAAAAGCTCTGTTAATTTTAATTTCATGCAAAAGCAATGGAAATCCAATGGTGCAACTTCACTGTAAAACCGTAGCAGTCATTACAATACTTCAAACCATACGTGGTGTGCAAACACTTAGCACTTACCTTGTATGTCTTAATTATGTAGCAGTTTAGCAGTACTCGAAATCCACTGAAATTATTAAACTTTATTATATATTTATCATATACCTACAACTTTATCCTTGACATGGGCCGAAATTCAATACTGAACCGTCATGACTTCCCCCTTCCAAAAGAAGTGCTTAACTAATATTTACATAATTCTAAATTACAGAACACATACCTTAATTTTATTTTCTAATTCCTGTGCAAGGCCATCCCTTCCAAATACAAGTATGCCTATTTGTTCATCCTCTGCATCAATGTAAAGGTCATTTTCATAAGGATTATACATGGGTCTGAAAGAGATAAAAGTATCCAAAACACCTTTAGTTTTTTTCACAGGAAATATGAACACAAACATAACAAGGCAGAATAAACAACCACCTCATTAATATTATTCAACCTGCATCCCTCATTAACATCATTCCTTTAAAAAGCTATGAATATTGAAAAAGTCATGTTTACAGCATTTTTTCACAAAATTACCCAGCAGCAAAACAATAAAAGGTGTAGATGTAAGGTGATGTAAGACAAAATGTCATGAGTTGTATGCTTTTTCTGAGCTACGTTTCAGGAGATACTTCTACAATCATCAGGCTGCAGACTGTGTATCTCTTCAAGAAATTGAAATTGTTTAATGTTCAATTAGTCTTTTATAGCAGGATTATGCAGCCAAAGACCAATCCAAATGGGGAATTGGGGTATATGAATATAAAATCTGAAAATTTTTTTTAACTTGTTAAACATTTGAAAACTTTTCGGACAGCTTTTTTTCTGACCAGATCTAAATAATATATTTTCAAAAAGTTTTTGTGAAAGAAACTTATGAATGTTTATTTATCCTGCTGGGGAGTGAAACGAACCAGCATACCTATAGTTTTGAGCAGTTTTTCCACCAAAGCTTATGTTCTATCCCGTACCAGGTAGTGGGTATTCATTCAGCCGAATTTTTTGGTACACGGTCTAGTTTTTAGCCCTACTGCAACAAAACTTGCTATGGATATTTATTGGCAAAATGTGCAACTTCTTTATTATTACATGCCTTGGCATCTCAATTAACTAATGTATAATAAAGTAATTATATATGGCTTATGAAATAAGACTTTATTATCAGAGTAATAATCTCCCTCTTTAAAAGTGTGTCAGGGTGCCGAGCGGTCTAAGGTGCCACACTCAAAGTTGTTATACCTTCCTCTAATAACAGGTTTCTGCGGACATGGGTTCAAATATCCCACTTCTGAAATACCTTTTAAAATATATATATATATATATATCACAATGATAGTCGATTATCGGGCTGTCAGGACGATTGATTATAATCGATTTTGCAAAGCTTGGAAATGACCGATATAAGAGATCGTTACCTGGAGTTACCTTAAGATGCACCGGCATGCTGTTTAACATGTAGCGTCTGCACTGGGTAGGATCTGGTGCAGCGCAGTATAATTACAGTGTTTCCATGTATGCACTTTAGCAAATCTTGCAAACAATCTTGTTTTTTTTAATTTTGGGAATTCCATGAATTTTGACCTTCCAGAAACGAAACCACTTCCATACATCACTCTGGACACATCCAGGATTGTGCACGAGAGTCCTATCCACTGTTGAGAATAAAAGTGTTCATATGATTGCGTGTCGTCTGCAAGGCTTTGATAGTTTCTAGCTGAACGCCCAAGTATCAGTAACCGATCGCTAAGCGCATGCGCGACAAGAGAGAGAACGTGATTCCCCGCCAGATTTGAAAAGCAAGATGGCGCGGACAGCATGATCCTAATTGAGAAAGGTAAGAAAATGCGTGTTTTATCCAATTTCTACGCGAAAGTTCGCGGAAAATTCATGATTTTTCATAAAAATAATCGATCGCGATTGCAACTGCTTAATCGATTAATCGTTTCCTGGCTTGGAATCGATCAGAAATCGATCAATCCGATCGCTGGGTGCCTAATATATATACATATTCTTGACCGAACTTTACATTTACAATCTACTGGACCTAATGTTTTAGGTACAAATCATAAAAAACAGAATTTGCAGTTACAATTGGTTACAATTATTTCCCTGCAAAACTCAGTGTTTTACTTGGAACTTCAGTAGAGACAGCACAAGCATCACATTTCCAATGGGGTTTTGTACCACTTTCCAATGGGGTTTTGTACCAATTGTGATACTGCTCTCAACCGCTGGTTGAGAGCAGTATCACAATTCCAAAAGACTGCTGTTGAAAATTTAGGAAAAAGATGATAGTGTTTGAATTGCGGGGGGAGGTGTATCAGATAGGGCCATACCAAGTTTTAGATTGAATTTAATTTTGACAACCAATCTAACCACATTCATAACTCAGCTGAAGGCCCATCTTATCATGTATAACTGTAAGTAATATATCAGTCCCAGTAGCAGGCTCTGCGAGCAAGCAAGCAAGACAACTACCTTCCTGCTATTACCTGATAAACACTATGGGAAAAATATTGGTAGGAGGGTCCTGTACTCCTAGTATTACACACACACAAACACACACATCATCATCTTTGCAGTTATTCTATTTCATTTAAGTCTAGATCAATCATTGACAAAATAAGCTGTAGTTTGTGTTTAACACAAAATTCTTTCTTTACCTAAAATACTTGTATGACTGAAAAAACCCAATATTTTTACAGTTTCAGTATCATAACTCCTTAATATCAAAAATCCCTTTTCATTTGTAATATAACCTGTCTGAACTTCCACTCCTGTGCAGTACTGTGGTACACAAGTTTAACTCAGTGTCTTTGATTCCCAAATTGTTTCTCTTTAGGCATTTTTCTAAGAATGAACACCATGGGTCATGCAAGTTAAAATAATTGATAGATTAGTTGGGAGGCTTAGCAAATGACAGTGTTTTTGCAACAAATAAGGGTGGATTTCATGCCCCTGGGCCTCCATGTTAAGCAAGTCAATAGATCTCTCTTTCAGCTGTTTGTGTTGTTTTCCCTTTTCCCTTCGTCTTAAAGAGCACTTTTTGTTTCATTTTACTTCTCTTCCAAAGGGTTAGACTTTGTTATCTGTTTTTAAAAGTGCTCTGTTACACATCACCCTGTATATTCTGTTTCTTGCTAGCAGATTTGTTTCTTTTCCAATTTTATTTGAACTGTACTGTGTAATCCCTTAACTGTACATTATTTTGTGATGTTGATTATATATGTGGTGTATGTAAGTGGATTGTGCATTGCACAGCCACAAAATTTAACAAGTTGAAGCTTTTACTCTTTGAATATACATAAGCTGCATTATGTCATAATTCAAACAATTAAAAAAAATTACCATCAAAAATATCTATATATATATATATATATATATGAACATTTAGCCTTGTTCTTTCATAACACTCTAAAATCATTATCAACTTTTGTAATACTGTAGTTTGATTTTCCAATTTCTTAGGCAAGACAAATGTCCTATAATCTTCAATAATTTTACTGTATTTAAGAGTATTTATAAACTTTAGTTTTCAGTTTATTTAGTTTTCGGTCTGTGATAACATCAATGACCTGAGGCTGCATCATCTTGCATTTCAGTATGGCATATAGAATTAAAAAAATTGTATTCAAATAATCATCTGTTTCCTTTTTTTCTTACAGTAATGGGCAAATATGCCACCAACAAACCACTTAGTTCATTTTAGAAAAGAAAATGATCATCTGGCAAGGGTTTGCAAATGTTTATGTCATAATCTGCATGATTTATTTCTATTTATTTATGATTTAAAAGGGTTACCATTGTCCTGACAAATATGAGTAACCACATAATAGTATGTTGCAGCAAAATATTAAATACTTAGGTCTCTGCTGGGGATATTTGAATATTCTTTATCTTAACGCAATTTTTTTGCTTGTTTCAGTACACAGTGGGAAAAACTCAGCCTTCAACTGAGTTTTGAAACCCATAATTAAAAAAAGTCCACTTTTATGTGTTTCCTACTGTTACATTCAATATCCTCTATTAAATTTCTTAATCCTTGATAAAAATACACATTCACAATCCTTCATGCATTTGATAGTCTTCCCTATCGTCTCAGCAGCAGAATTATTTGTCCTCAATGAAAATAGTAAGTACTCAGTTGCAGAAGAGACCCATATGCATATCTCTAAGCCACCTTTTGAGAATTTCTAAAGCTGGGCTTTAAATGAGAATGATTATGTAGAGATCTTGCAGAATTGGCTAAAAACCAGATAACACCAGCTGTGACATGGGACTATATATATATATATATATATATATATATATATATATATATATATATATATATATATATATATATATATATANCCCATAATTAAAAAAAGTCCACTTTTATGTGTTTCCTACTGTTACATTCAATATCCTCTATTAAATTTCTTAATCCTTGATAAAAATACACATTCACAATCCTTCATGCATTTGATAGTCTTCCCTATCGTCTCAGCAGCAGAATTATTTGTCCTCAATGAAAATAGTAAGTACTCAGTTGCAGAAGAGACCCATATGCATATCTCTAAGCCACCTTTTGAGAATTTCTAAAGCTGGGCTTTAAATGAGAATGATTATGTAGAGATCTTGCAGAATTGGCTAAAAACCAGATAACACCAGCTGTGACATGGGACTATATATATATATATGTATGTATAAATAAAATTGAAAATACATTAAAAAGACAGTAGCCACTTTCAAGTTTGCTTTTTCATTGATTTGATTACATACAAATTAAATTTAGAAATATTACTTTAAATCAATTTAATGACTACAATAAAGGAATTACTTAGTAAGAAAGTTAGAAAAAAGAAATTTGCTTTTGTGGTGGACTTTTGGTATCAGTTTAGATGGTATGTTAGAATATCTAGTAGTATGAAGATTGAATTAAAAATCAAATCAATTACTCAGCACGTGTGGAGCTCACAGACACTTGTCTTTTCAAAACATTAAACTGCTCCAGTCCAGCATGCTGTTGTAATGTCCAAATGAGGCATTGGCCAGAAACACAAGTAAATTCCACAAGTCAATAGTAGCTAATGTTACTTTTCCAAAAGCTCCATGTATGTTTTTGTTAATCTTAACAAGTTTAAATCATAAGTTCCTGGGTTCTCTGTTATGTCTTATAATCCTGAGGGTTTTTTTACAGGAATTATTTAAACGCATTATACTTTACACTTAAGAAACTTAAAAAACCAACAAGTTTCATGAAAGAATACAATGATAAAGAGCAAACAACATCACAGTTAAGAATTTCATAGATCATGTTGAAAGACCATTTGGCATTCTGCAACTTCTTTTGCCTAACAATACATTAAGTATGTAACACACATTAATGGACAGCATGCATTTGCAAGTTGCAGTCTACCATTGCATCTCAATGGATTAAGAAAGAGAAGAACTACAAAAACAAGTGGCTTGTCCAAAAGCAGAAAAAAAAGCTTGATGATCAAGAAAGCAACGGGTTAAAAAAGCAGCCGATACTAAGAAAGATACAGTATCTGTAGATTCGGGGGTACAAATTAAACTGACAAGGTTAATCTGAACCCTTTTACTTGGACTGATTATGTAATCACTTCTAATGAATAGTTTAGTGCACATATTTGACTGTACTTCATTATGAATGCTTTTCTATGTCTTAAAAATGTCAAAAAATAGTTTAGTACAGCATGCTATTGCATGCCCGAAAAACCCATGGTGCACAAAGTGCCACACAGGGCACATTTAATGTTTCCAGGTCTGCATCCTATGAAAAAAAGTGACTACTTACATTGATAAAAAATTAGTGAAATGGTTCATATCATACCTTAATAATCAATCATAGCACTCTCAATTTTATGCATTTTACTTCCACTGCAAGCTATGTGTTTATATCGATTGGTCAATGGCTAGTGTTGGGGCTTCTCATGTTCCTGGTATGCATAATTGAACTACTCTCAAGAATGAAAAATAATCACTTTCTCTGATGACACAGATTAAGCAGTAGCTTTTACTGCTGGCTATCTTGAAGTGCCATTAAATGAGGAACTAACAAGTGTATGGATTTGGCTTGCTGATGCCAGTTTCCCTCTCAATGTAGTAAGTTCAAAATATAGCATTAACAATAAATATCCTTAAGAAAGACAGGGTACCATTCAATGATACAATTATAATTTGATTATGCTAATATCATATTAGAAGACAGAAGTATTCAACTGTTTATAAACCTGCTTCAGGCTCTGCAGAATAAGGCTACAAAAGTCATATGGGCTTCCCAAACAGATCATCAGGCTTGCAGCTGCAAGTCACACACAGACACAGACACACACACACTTCTCACATGTCTCAATGACTTAAAAAGGATAGTGTGTGAGTGATCTACTGGCACTGACTGGTATAAGGTCTAGGTACATGTGGTAGAATCAAGTCTTTTTAAACAGTGCAGTTATGGTAATAACATGACCGGAATACAGCATAAATGTTTTCTCTAAGTTTATTAAGTCAAATGGAAGGCCACCCTTTGATGGGAAATATTTTCCACCATACTTGGAATAATGAAATAGAATCTGGCACCTCCTGTAACACCATAAGACTGCAAGAACCAATTATATTTTTATCACATCTTATAATTTAAGTGGGAATCAACAACCATAACTAAACACCACCCTAGTCTGCAAAAAGTAGCATTATCACCAACAGTACTGTCTCTGTCAAAATGGACACACAACTTAATTGCAGTGGTTAATTTATCCAGAAAAACTAAATCCTGAAAATTTGTGTATCTAAGTAAGTGCTGCATTCTATGATTTACATCTGACTGGAAGGAAATATGCTATCATCTTATTTGCCTACTCACTCAAAGAAAACCTAAATGAAAAAAGGATGCAACAACCATGACCAATGACTTTACTTCAAAATGTAATTTCTTATTCAAGAAAAAAAGTGATACAATCCAAATGGTTTTATTTCTGGAAAACTAACTTGACATACTTTTGGTAACAGCATAACCAATTAACAATTAAACTGGTCTTTGAATACCATAAACATGAAATTATTTTTTTTTACAAAATGAAGACACCGTGACTGCATTCCAACACATCCCATCAGCAGTAAATTTTCTTTCTTTCTTAGCAAGGAAATTAATGTCCCTTTCACAAGACCATACCTAGCAACTTGGGAATTTTTACTAGTAAAAAATCTGTATCTGTAATTAAGATAAGCCCTAGCTGACCTTGAGGAACTGTTTTTTTTAAAGTACAACAACCTGAGGTGGACAGCAGCATTTTAATAACCAAACACGGTGAAAAATTAAATTTCAATCAATGGCACATTTTACATGATGCCTGGCAAGGAAACAATCCTCTCAATGGTTGGGCCCATATGTCTCAGGCCACTACTACATATATTTCCTTGAGAAAGGTTTAAAAATCTGCTAACACTTACTAACAAAAACTTTAATAAAACACAACAGTAAACACTGAGTTTGTAATTTTGTCAAAAGTTGCACTGCTACAAATTTCACACAAAGTGCATCATCATCATCATCATCATCATCATCATCATCATATTCGGTTATCAAAAATAAAAAGGAAAAAGAAAAACTACAAACCCTTTCTCGTAACTTATCAAGATTAAATGAAAAGATATACTTATGACTGCAGCAAACAACTAGAATAACTGTATTATAATTCTTACAGTCAAACTTGCTCAATTCCAAAATGCTAATGAGCATAAACCTGAACACTACAATGGGTTCCCCCACACTATCTTCCAAGTTTATGGCCTAAAATCTCGCTGAATTAACAGTGAACTTAATAATCTTCACAACCAACTTCCAGATCTCCTTAGAAGCAATGAAAAAAAAACAATAAAAGGCAAAACAAAAATTTATATTGATTGATGACTGGACTGTAAAAGAGGGGAAGTGAGTGACAATATTTAGAAAATATATCAGAAAAATTTGGTGTTGGTGCATGTTACTGAAGGGCCTACCATACTGTTGGTTAAACAAAATCCAAACTGAATATTTTAGCAAAGGAAATTTTGGGGATGTATCAAGATTGCTTATGATTTAGTATACAATTTAACTGGTGTTAACTTTGTATACTTGCTCCCATTCACTCAAGGTCTAACTGAAAAAAATGTAACAAAATTTGAAATATAAATAGAATATTTGATATATGGTAACTTTTAGTCAAAAACTACACCAGCAAAATTCAATCAGGACTGGTGGACATTTTTGGCTCAGCATTGCCCAAGAAATTGATGATGTCAATTAACTCCATAAATAATTTAAGAAAATCACAAATAAAGTCCTGGCAACAGAAGATGTTGCTTGTTTCAAAAGAAGGAAACCTGTTTAAAACATGTCAGCCTGTTTGATAGTCAGCTTTGAAAACACAAAAATGCCAAAATAGATTATTTACCAAACCCAACAGCACTCTAATTTTAGTCACTCTGACACATAGGTAAAAGCCCAATTCAAAAAATGCTTAAAGGGAAGGTCTTGAGGGAGAAAAAAAGGAATACAAATGTTTTTCTAAAACAACAGCCACAGTCTATTTAAGGCTTTTAGGTGTGCACATTGTGATGTTTCAAAATAGCAAAATTTTGCCTGTGAGAGTTGAAGGTTTGCAATGCCTAGAGAAAAATAAAATGGGGATAATAAGATGGATGTGAAATGTAAGAATAAAAGGCAGGCTTAGATCTGATGAGCTTAGGGACAGCTTAGGCAGACTAAAATTAGAAAGTATTGGAACGTGTTTCCAGAACAAAAAATTTCACTGGTTTGCTGACATTTAAGAGAATGGCCAAGTGCTTGGGTAAGTAAATGTAGAGCAGCTGAGGTAGCAGGTCATGTTCATGGAAGTTGGGTCAAGAAAACATGGTCCGAAGTCATCAGAAATGGATTTAAAAGAAAGAAGTCAATAAAAAGATAGGACAGTCTGAAACCACAAATGCCCATGCAACACATGCAACCATGTAAAATGAATGTAAAACTGAATTTGATGATGAGGTGAAACTGCAAGAGAAACCTTAACCTAAAACTCAATACAGTTGAACCTCCATTATCCAAACATTGATTATCTGAATTTTAAATTATCTGAACAAGATCTTCCGGTCTAGGTAAATATTTACATAAATGTGTGTTCTAACATAAATACATGAGCATGTGTACTGACTACGGTGTTTGTTTATGGATAATCTGTTATCCAAACAGACTGCTTCCTGTCCCTCTTGTTTGGGTAATCAACATTCAACTGCATTCAAATTCTTGGAAAGACATATAAATGGATTGAAAAACAGTTTTATTATTCTGGAAATATCACTTTGAGAACCATTTAAACAATGAAATCCCTACCTTTCAACCTCAAAATACAAGAATGTGAATTCTGGAAATAGAGGTTAATGAAGCCCTTGCAAAAATGAAAAGCAAATTTGATGAGACTGGAGAGGCAAGTTCTTAGAATAGGTTAATACCAGTTCTAAGACTGATGATAACTGATGATTCAAAATGGTACTTGAAATCTTCAGTATTGGATATAGCCAAGAAAAAGCACACAAGATATTGTCTTAAATATGCAAATGGATAAAAAACAGTTTTATTACACTGGAAACAACACTTTGAGAACCATTTAAACAATGGAATCCCTACCCACACCTTCCAACCTTAAAATACAAGGGCCTGAATTCTAAAAATAGAGGTTTATGAAACCCTTGGAAAAATGATAACAAAAGGTAAGGCTGGCCAGGCAAGTTCTTAGAGCTGGTATCAAATTGATCACCAAGATGGTACTTAAAATCTTCAATATTGGATGTAGCCAAGAAAAACCACACCAGGTTTTCTCTTAAATTAATGTTGCACCAATTTACACATAGCTTAGAAAACAAATGGGAGAAAACTACTATGAGATTACCTAATTGTCCTCACTGGGTATAGTTTTCATAAGAACTCACATAAATAAACTGCTAGCTAAAGGAATCTTAATAAGCATTTGGAACTTGACGAGAAATATATTGTAAGATAATTTTAAAAAGTCTTAATAAATAAGTACTCCTCCCTCTGCTTTGACTAAAAATGTACTATATGTAGCACCCAGAGGAAATATATATGAAAAACACATGTCTAAACACATGTCTAACAACTCTGAGTATTCAGCCTTGAAAATCAACAACTTTGCCAAATAGCTCCATTGTAAAATCTTGCATTTGGAACCCAGCATGTTTTTCCTCACACTTGCTGATACAAGTGATGTATACCAACTTACAGCCTGACTTACATTTAAACTTGAGCTGGTCTAATGATATTAAATGTGCCGGTAAAGTATTCTTATTTCACAGGGCTCCCAACAAATGAAGTTGGTAACACTGAAACCATAAACTTGTTACAGAAAAGGAGATCTGAAGGTAATCTCTGGGGAGTGCAAGCTTTTGACCAATGAAGCAGTTCATACCACCATTCACAACACTTAAGCTCGAAATGTTATGAATTTGTCTTCTCATGGTCTGCCGTACCTTAAGCATTAACCTGATATCATTTGTGTAATTTGTTTAGCTTTGTCACCTTCAGGTGACTAAGAAATTAAATTAGGGTATGAAAAATCACTACTACTACTACTACTACTACTACTACTACTACAAAACTGACAGCATGCAAATACCTGTTTTCAAAAATAATTATTTCATTTGCTGATAAAACTCAAAATTGAAATCTAGTCTCTCATAAACAATGCAATAACAACGGGGTGCCTACATTGCAATGAGAAAACAACAGTGCTTTGTATACAGTGTATACACAGATTAATTTTCTTGAAAGTATCCCTGTGGTAGACACCCAAAATCTTGGAAGGGTTTGATTACTGAAGACACCTGAATGCTGATCTTACTTTAGAAAGAAATACCCAGTACATGAACAGAAGGGAATTTTAAAGTGTACAAAAATCCATAACTGATTACATACTTAAGTCAAATTATGTCAAGTAGATGCTATCTGCTTGGTGAAGAGTGATATGTAAACATGACTTTAGGTGAAGGACAAAGAAAAGATCAAATGTTTAATATTCAAAATATTTTATGCAATCTTTAAGGGTCTCACAAACCACAAGTGATACAGGGTTGAAGACTCACCCTGAATATTATATTTTCATAAGCAGTGCATTAACTTCCAAACAAAAAATGCCAAGTTTATAAACATACTCAAAAAGAAGTATGGTAACTTGAATAAAGAACGTTTTTTTTAAAGATCAACTGTCAAATTCATAATCTATTGTCACTGGTCAAAAAGTAATGAATGGTCTTGTTACCTCAATGTGCAAGGGCTTTCTGTAGTGTTCCACGGCAATGAATTTAAAAAAGATTGTTACTTCATAAAACAGTCATATAATATTTCAAAAACTTGTAAATGCCAGATATATATGAAAAGCCAAAAGACTGCAGGACACCAGAAGAATTCATTGGTACCTTGAAACACATCTTAAGATAAAGTAAAGCTTAAAATTAATAGTAACATGGAAAAATCCTAAATCAGGAATGTAGTAAGTCTGCATCATTGACCTTATGGTTGACAATAAGCATACCAAGGCAACGTTACAGGTTTGAACTTTGCCAGCACACTTGTATTCCTTCAAACAAATTATTTCACTGTTACATTGTTGGGTTCTGGGCATGCCTTTAAGATGGATCAAGTGGGAAGGTGGGCAAAACCAAGAAAAATAAAGATTGAGTATTGAATAAAGCCAATCATTTTGCAGCTCTTTGCACTAATATAATTTTAGTCTTTATAAAAGCACTCTGTAAATGATGAAACCTCTAACCAAAGTTTAATTAAGGCAATGATTAGATTTCAGTTGGGTTTATCTGAAAGTCATTTTACTTACTAATTGGATTTCATCCATATTACCTCAAGTATCACAATGTTAATAGTAATGTTTTTTTCCAAAAATGACCACTAAATAATGATGACGTGTAAAGCTTCCATTTCAGCTTTTGTGATTGCAACTTTTATTGGATATTTGCCATACCTAGATTGCTTGTTTTTGTTGTCATAACAAAATCAAATAATTTTTCCCCTGCAAGTACCTTCATTTCCAAATAAAAGTAGTTTTATGAAACGCCATAAACTTTAATGCAAGTGCCAAATATGCAATATGATCAAAGCTCATCTGCATACAAGCAACCAGTTCTAAAGTAGATAATTTACCAAATGAGGCTAAAGAGCTCTTGAAAAAGTGCAATTTATCAGAACTGCACCTGCTACGATTTGATAATAACAAAAACACTTAAAGCTCCGATTAGGGCAAAAGATTCTTGAGCAGACTCTTGATCATGACAATAATCAGCTGGCTGTGTGGTAAAAGCAGTCACGAAAAAGTGGTACAGCAGATCACAGATATTCCTTGATTAATGCCTGCAACTGAAAACAAGGTCAAGATGACGATTTTTTTGGCAAGATCAAATAAAAAGGAGTGTACAGCTCTGTCTTCCAGAGAAAATCCATGATATGTTTGCTTATATAGTTCATAATGTGGAGTTGATTCTCTTTTTTCAGATGACAAACTAGGCACGGTTGAGGATCAAAGTGACACAAAGTCCACGTGTTCACTTTCACCCTGTCTTAAATGAATTAAAGCCTGAGGTTGATGACACACAACTAGACTTGAGGCAAAAAACATTAAACGGATCTAATATCAACACGACTAACTAGCTCAAGAGCTGATTTCATCAAACAATTTGCCCGAAATAATCTGATTACTATTCTTCTTTTAAGCACAAGGTCAAGCTGAGCGTGTGGCAAAGTTTCCTCTTAACTCGATCCCCCCAAAAAAGACATATAAAAAGTGATCGGCGAAGGAAAAGTTTATTTGTGAGGCATCTCATTCATAAACTGCTATAAAGGATTGCTGTTATCTGTGCCAGATTTGAAAGTAATCAAAATGCAAAAAATCGTCATTGATTTTCCGCTCCGATGGAAGGTGCCACAGTGGTGATCACAGCCCTCCAGACAGCTCATTATTCTTCAGTCAATATCACAAGCTAAAATGCTGAAAAGAAGACTTTTCTTTGCAGATTGCTTTTCTCTTGCCAATCGCTTTTTATTTGAAGGCACGCAAAGAAGGGGCGAGTAATTATCTATTCTCTCTACAAGCCAATCAAGCTGTTCCGGCAAGTAATTAGGTATTAATAGAGAATTAAAAATCTAAATGAGAAATATTACAGCAACAAGGTACCTAGCATGAACATAAGATCAACATCAACTTACCGGTGACCCATAATTTCGACAACACCCTGCATTAGCCGATCCATGCATTTTTCTGGGCCCGACAGGCACCTGTTCTGACTTTGCATCAATGCAATGTGATTAAATAGCAATATATCCCTGGCATTGCCAACATTTTCCAGATTTTTGTATCGCTCATCCTTTTCCAGGTAATTATAGATTTCCTTCATCTCCGAATCCGACGGGCGAACATTCTGATTCAACTTCATAAAACTCTGTGCTGACTCGAATAACAACTCCTGAAAGTCTAACTTGGCAATAAGAGTTTTATCTTGTAAGTACTTTTCAAAGATCACTTTCAGTTCACTTTCGTCCAGTAATTTGTAGGATTCCTCGTTTGAAAGCCACTGGTAAGCATCGATCCAACTTGTGCCTGGCCTAATTTGGGGAGTCAGCTCCAACAGCTTTCGAAATTCAGTCTTCAGTCTTATTTTTTTGGCCGATTCCATCAGCTTTTTAACATGCCGATCAAACCAGGATCGTGACCTTGCCAACTGCAAAACATCAAACGGTATACGTGGATCCACATCAGATAAAATCTCTTCGCGATCATTCCAATTTGTTCCCTCTGGTAATACACGAAACCACTTGCTGAACAGTTTATGATGTTGAATCGAATGTTGACACTGTTCCCACTTCCAATCGGAATTTTCGATCGACTGTAGACTTGGTAGTAACTCGTCTAACGCATCGGGTAAGGTGCCTAAATATTCATTCAGTTTTTTATCTTCAAAATGTTGCTTAATTTTCGTAACTTGTTGATTGAAGACGCGGCGAGCTTGTGACGATCCACAAAGGAAAACATAACGTAAGAATTCCTCGTTGTTCTGTTGGGCTTGCCTAAAACTCGGCCAAGACATTAACGAGTTCAAATCAGTGGCTACACTCTTAACAAGACTTAAATATTTTTCGTAACTCTTTTGTACAATTTCTTTGCGCGTAGTACAGGCATCACTGTAATGTATAATTTTCGATCGAAACCCTTTCCTCCCCTCGACCATTTGGGCAAGTAAGTTGAATCCAAGATCAACATTAATATTACCCTGGGCTGATGTCTCCACAAGTGGCATACTTAACTTCTTGTTGTGCACAAATTTATATGCTTGGTCTAATAGGCTCTTATCACATTCGTCACATTTGGTGGCCACAACGATAACTGGTTTTTTAGCCTTTGCAACGCCAGACAGTACACTTGAAAGCAGTTCCTCCTGAGAACTGACATGTTTTGGTTTTTCTGCCAGACTAAAACCAACGTCATAAACACATAAAAAGGCATCTACAGTAAGCTGTCCACTGGGCATACTCACTTGCTCGTAGTCCCCTTGTAATGCCACTTGATCCCGACTGATATACATCAACTTGCTTGATGAAGTTAATTTCGTAGCTGTGCATCGTTTCGGGTAAGGTAAAAGCTGTCCTCCTCGCGTCAGGGGTAAAAACGAAGAATCGTCAATAAATTCTGTCTGTTCTATTAACTGAAACTGAACCTGACTGCCATCTTCGAGCGTTTTACTTACCGCACCCCAGAACAGAAAATGATCGTTGTTGATTACACTTCCACCAAAATCCGATGTACTAAAAACAGAGCTGTGATCCTTAATGTACATATCCTCGGAGGGTCTTACAAAACGATTGCATAAGCACGACTTCCCAACACCATACTGGGTACGATCGGCATCGATACCAGACAAGCCAACGACGCAAATGTTGACAGTCCTTGTATGTTTGCTCCCTTTGAGTTCTGAGGCCATTTTAAAATGAATTGCCTGAATCCAAATACAAGAGACATATGCTGCGATCGACGCTACATGTCGAGCAAAGATCGATAAGGTTTGTTTCACGCTTTTTACTTCACTACGTTATCATGGCGCTTTCTTGTTACAAAGTGAACGGACTCCAATGAAAACAACACATCATGGCATTGGTTGCAAAAAAAAAGATAATACTGAGACTGAAGAAAAAGCATCTAAATGTTACAGCCCTCTCTTCACAGTGAACTTCTGTTCTTGAGTCTCCTCTGTGGAAGAATTCAACCAAGAAATTATTCAAAATGGCTGATAGCTCCAAAAAGGAAGTAGGGAAGAGCAAAAATGAGATCACGTGATCAAAACCTTGAAATTGAAAAGGATTTGACCGCCCAAACAGCCTCGTTTGCAGTTTTGCTTAGAAAAAAAACAACAAAGCAGCTAATACAAATTACCAGCTGGACACGACAACAAAAGCATAACAAACATGAGTTCATTCGCAAAGGGATGTCTGAAATTTGATGATGTGCCAGTGGAAAATCAGTTGCTGACCTCAGACCAAGTTCAAGTGACTGGGCCTGTTGCTCCCAGAAACACTGCAACTTGATACTAATGTGGGAGAACTATCCAATAGAACTCAATTTATTTCTTGAAGACACAAGACGTTCTTCTGGAAGGATAACAATGATTCCTCTTTTGACAATGCATTAGGAAATGATGGGTTTGCTACCATACATATATCATGCAAAACTCATGAGGGACAGATGGGATCGAATAAACAGCGAAAAACAGCAAAGCTAATATCACACACCGACTTCTCATATCTGCTTACAAAAACTAGGATACGACAAAGCTGTTTAACAGAAACATATCAGAGAGGGGGGGGGTGACAGAGAGAGAGAAGTGGGAGGGAGAGAGACAGAGAGGGAGGGAGACACAGAGAGAGAGAGAGAGAGAGAGAGAGAGAGAGAGAGAGAGAGAGAGAGAGAGAGAGAGAGAGAGAGAGAGAGGGGGGGGGGGGAACACAAAGAGAGTGAGAGAGANGAGAGAGAGAGAGAGAGAGAGAGAGAGAGAGAGAGAGAGAGGAGGGGGGGGGGACATACATGAACAGAATGAGAGAGATATACAGAGTGAAAGATAAGACTGAATGCGTACTCCAGCAAACGAGAGGTGCTCTGTTGCATGAATAGCCTTGTAGTGGTAAAAACGTATGGTAAACACTTGGGATGCTTGTCATAAGTCTTGGGATGCATAAAAGAAGTAAAACATATTTTTAAACTGCTTTTAATAAAGTGAAATTGACTAGATCATTACTAAGGTGGAAAAGAAGCATTTTTTTAACAGTCGTTCTCCTTCGCTTCTTAAAATCTAGTGCTTGACGGGGTTAAAATAGCCAATTTTTCGATTTGTTATTGTTTGTTTAATAAAGGTATGCCACGCTGACCCTTTTTCCTCTTTAATTTTTGTTATAAATAGGAAACCTAAAAGGATAAAAAGAAAAAGGAAAGGACATAAAAATTCACGAGAAGAGAAGGGTAGGTTATGTTGTTGCAAGAACTATTTGCTGTTTTTAGCAAAGAGGAAAAAACTAACCGACTTGGCTTGGTAGAAAATTGTTAATAGGAAACAAGGCTCTGCTACTTCTCTTCAATTGCATGCCTTGATTGCTTGCAGAGTGCACACATATCTTTTTGTTGATTACTAATGGTGGTCTCTGTTAACGGTACACTGGGCATACAGAAACTAAATCTAGGAATCTCATTTATACTAGCAGGTCCAGCATAGTGAATGGGAATAACAAGAGTCAATAGGATTTAAGATTGCTTGATTTAATATGCTATGGCATGAGTATGTTTCTTTGTTGCTTCTAGCAAATCACAGAAATAGTATCTGTACAAATAAAAAAGTGAAACAGTAATAGAATTTCACTTCAGTTAAAAGCTTTTTCGCTGGCACTGAGTAGACAAGAACGCCAACCACAACGGTCTGGAGGTCTGGACAAAGGTAATTTTATTTGCGATGCTAAAAAAATTAACCAAGTGAACACTAGCTATTGTAGATATTTTAGGAACCATGACTTGTGTATTGTGAATATCCTTAATTAGAAGTACCGGTATGTTGTTTTCTTTGCTCAGACAGTTATCCATTCGTCTTCAACTCATCTTGTGCAGGAAATAAACATGTTTTTTAATACCAACTTCCTTCCTTGTATTACCTACTACGTAAGTGCTATTGGAAATGCTATTGTTGGAATCAAAGTCCACGAGGCGCGACTTTATAGATATATTATAATACCTTGAAAGATATATGTACATATATCTTTCAGCGTATTTATTGACTGCCTAAGAGCAATGTCACATTAAATGGATCAAAGAAATTAGGTACTGTATCTCATGTTTGACTTTATATTTGTTTATCTTTTGTTATTTGTTTACTGTCAAATATGTTTTGTTTGTCGTTGCATGTTTGTTATTGTTAACGTCTACTTTTAGTTACTAGTACTTGCTTCTCAGTATGACTTCCACTTGTTCTACATCAGGTTGTCAAATTTCAAGCATCTATTTGCAATAATAACTGTTTTCCTTCCGGAGAATTTTTCTTTGTTATGATTTGTTTACATCGAGTTATTATTCAGTCGTTAATAATACCATTTGGTACCTACTTCCGAAAGGCTCATTTACTAATTGCCTTACTTTTATTCATTGTAAACTAATGACCTGCATTATTTTTCTCAAGAATGAAAATAATATACGTCGTCTGCTTTAGCCAAAAACATTGCTTTCTTTAGTTCTAAGAAATTTTTCCTCCATTAAGCTCATATATGAAATTTACAAAAGATACAGAAAAGCTTTTGGAAATAGTTAAAGTACCCGGTGCTGTTTTAACACAACATATGGACAAATTTTAAGCACTTTTAAACGATTATTTAAAACAAATACCCTAAACCTTACTGACTTCTCTGATATTCCATAAGGAGAGTAAACAATGAGAGCAAGACAAACTGCATGAACTCGATCGTGCGTATTACATCACGCATTTTGCTATGCAAACTACACTCTAGAACATAGAAAAATATCGAAAATCAATTGGGCCCTTTTTCAGTGGGAAATGCAAATAACTAAAAGAGTTACTAATGACTGGCTATATATTTGGTGTTGTATGCTGTTATCGTATTCATTTGTTATATTATTCATAAGCATGATACAATAAACTATACTTTATCTTACTCTGGTCCACCCTTGAATAATCTTTTATACTCTCTTATCTGATTCGCTGTCTTATTAATGTCTAATACTCTATATCATAGTATACGCTGTCAGAATATTAATAGTATGTTATACCATACCAGGTTCCAAGGTTGTCATAGGCAGGTCATTGGCGTCTTCAAATCAGTTGATTCGCATAAATGGAGCTGGGAAGGCAGTCNGGCTATATATTTGGTGTTGTATGCTGTTATCGTATTCATTTGTTATATTATTCATAAGCATGATACAATAAACTATACTTTATCTTACTCTGGTCCACCCTTGAATAATCTTTTATACTCTCTTATCTGATTCGCTGTCTTATTAATGTCTAATACTCTATATCATAGTATACGCTGTCAGAATATTAATAGTATGTTATACCATACCAGGTTCCAAGGTTGTCATAGGCAGGTCATTGGCGTCTTCAAATCAGTTGATTCGCATAAATGGAGCTCGTCAACCTGGGAAGGCAGTCTACTTAGGAAAAGAAAGCCCTGATTTCATATCTCTGTTACCTTGCAGCCATTTTCAGTCATGGAAAAGGTTTCAAGAGTAAATCCCTTGGAGGGCTCGGGAGTCGGAGCCTCTAAACCACTATATCGTTGTAAACAACATTGTTCTAGTAGCTCCTGAGACAGCACTGGTCCAAAACTGTAGAGACTAAATCGTTCCTTTGGTCCCATCAGTGACATGAAGAGGACAAAAATGCTCTGCTTAGATAGCCTGCTTAGAAAATACTTTTTATCCAAGGTAAGTACACTACTCTTTCAGAGTACAAATGTATACCCAACAAGCAGAAACTGCAGACTCTAAAGGCTGCCAACAAAGCTCAACAAACAGTCAAGCGCTTTGTCAGTAGGTATTGGACTGAGTAAAACCATCCAAACAGTGGCCATAACAGAGAACATCATGGGAAGTGCCACTCCATCAAGAAGACACTGAGAGCTCCTCTCTAATCCTCCACTGGGGAAATCATTACAGACAAGGGGCAAAAGATAAAAAGTTACGTACAACATTATCCCGGCATCTATTTCAGGTGTAACATTGTGAAGCCCTCAATAAGACATCGCGCAGGCTGGACAGAAGCTGAGTGGATCTATTGACCTTTTAACCTCTGACAAAGTCCTTGGCATTAATGAGTTTTTTCCCAATTCGTTCACACTTTACAAGAACTACCCTGGAGCTCGCTCTGTTTGAAGTTCTCTGCCAGTACTGACAAGAAGAGGCTTTATCACAGGACACAAGGGATACTAAGGTCGCTATTCTTTACAAGAACAAAGGTGAGCAAAACCACATAACATGATTGAGTCCTTCCTCTCTGACATGAAACGGACTGTGGAGGTCAATGGCAGCAGCTCTTAGCCCTTCAACATCTGCAGAGGAAGAAAAAAAGCTTGTATCCTGCCTTTGTAAGATCTTCTTCTCAATACTGCTGAAACATCCCTTCAGCACCACAACAGAAAGGTTCCACCTGCGTACGCCATAAGACGGCATACTGCTCAACCTCGCCAGCCTCAGAGCCAAGACCAAAGCACGAGAAGTTCTCATCGAGAGTTGCAACAGTAGCTACCATACACATTGTGGACGTCAGTCACTGATTGACCAATGTTGGGGAATGGTAATCAGCTTAAAGAAGACAAACGTCAATGAATAATGTACCGAGGCACCTACGGTTATCACAATTGACAACCATGAGTTTAATGTGGTATATCAATTTACCTATCTGTAAGTCTCACCAATAACCTCTCTATATATGACGAAATCGACAAGAGAATCTAAAATGCAGCCACGACTCCTGCACCTCTCACATCCCAATTGTAGGTAAATCCAAAGCTTAAAGTGATAACCACAATTCTGGTGTACCATACTTGCATCATCAATACGTCGCTGCATGGCAGCAAGACATGGACTACATTTGCCAGACAGAGAAGTGATTTTAAACATCTTCCATGGGTAT
Organism: Morbakka virulenta; assembly: GCA_003991215.1. Classification (NCBI taxonomy): domain Eukaryota; kingdom Metazoa; phylum Cnidaria; class Cubozoa; order Carybdeida; family Carukiidae; genus Morbakka; species Morbakka virulenta. The sequence goes on along the minus strand of RDPX01000014.1, from coordinate 1,193,971 downwards.
TTTGTGCCAGAATAAAGTGCCAAAGATTAGGGTATTATCTTCAGCTGGCTTATCCGGCATACAGGATGGCTGTATCTCAAGAGAGATCCATTGTGAAGGGCTAGAGTCTTGGAGAAGAGACACTAGTTACAACTGCGTCCACCAACATGAACAAGGACAGCCTGGCCGAAGACCGCTTAGAGGCTCAACATCTCAATGCAGGGAAAGAGAAGTTGATAAGTTTTGTCGCAGAGAAACAAGATATTAAGCCTAAGGAAAGGAACTCAGCAATTCTGAGAGACTTGCGACTATACACTGATGTGATCTATGCAAAGTGCAAAGTAAAAGCACTGTTAGGACATGCAAAGATAGTGGAATTAGAAAATAGACTAGTAGAGACATGTTTCAAATTGAGCATAGACTTGCCGATACAAGAAGTCATAGACAGCAATGGCAGGATTTACACAGGGGAAAAATCTTTTTTATAAAGGAAAGCAATCATAATTTAAGAAGAAATGGCTTCTTTGTTAGTAAGAGCATCAAGAAAAAAATCACACAATGAACAGGAGTAAACGATAAAATTACTGTAATAACGATCACTATTAACGAAGGGTATAAGAAGCAAATCATCCAAGGTTAAGCACCTACGTAGGACTATGACTATGAAGAAGTCAAACAGAAGCAACTACAATATCGTGTTAATTGATTTCAACAAAAAAAATTGGAAAAAATGACCCGTTTGAGACAGATATTATAAAAACATGGACTAGAGAACAGCAACGAAAGTAGGAACAAGGTTAGTTTAAGTTGAAAAAACCCACAACCATAGAATAACTAACACCTTGTTTAAAAAGCGAGATAACCAAAAGTTAATCTGAAGAAGCCCAAACCGATCTGTGATAAAAGAAATTGATATCATTTTGACAAAGAACAGACAAATTATTACAAGTACAAAACTCATCAACAAAGTTTAAAGCGGTAGTGAGCACAGGCTTTTGATAGCACAGCCTGAATGAATACAATGGTAAAAAATGAGTAAATTTCAGGGACCAAGATTAAGGTCAATAATATGCCTCCCTGAGGAAAAAAATTTCGAATTGAATTCAAAACTAGATCTGACGCTTTAGACGCAGAGGAAGACCGAATGTGCGTTAAGGAGACCGCTTCGAGAAAGAAATAACGCGATATTGACAAAAAAGGCACAGGGCAGATTAAACTGGAACACCTGATATGCACACAAAGTGTTTAGCTCGATCATTTCTGAATATTCTTGAATATTTCAAAATTAGATCAAGTGACACCAAACGTCAAGGGCACTATTTAATTACTACGCCTGACTACCGCGGCTCAATATTTCAACGTACAAAATATTGGAAGACACATCTGACCAAACAAATACCGAAAGTTAGAGTTTAGAAAGCGTTTTGCGACACATAAATAGCAACAATTCATACACAAACTCAAGCATCATAAAGAAAACGAGATGGTACTGATGAATTTCATTTTTGGTCGTAAATCGGTTATCAGTCGACTTTTTTTGTTTTATTCTCTTTTCTCTGTTTTCTAGGGAAAAGGCTGATCTCTTTGCTAGCTTATTTTCCACACATTCTTCTTCAAATGACACCAGTATTTCTTTGCCGGAGTCCTGTTCGCAAACGGATTATTTTTTGGACTCTGTTGTCATAAATTAAAGGATGGATCAAATGCAGAGACTTGTATACAACTGATAAATCCAAGTCTTGTTGTTGCTCTTCGGACTTTGTCTCTTGGATGAAATATGCCTTGTCTTTGTCTTTTCTATAGGTATTACCATGGAAAGTGTTCTGATGAGCTCAGTTTGTTACATCTCAAATGACGTATTTTTCTCAAAGTATTCATCCTTATGTAGTAGCTGCTCAGCGTAATAAAACTTTATATATTGCAGACTTGTTTTCCTCGGACAGCTAGATTTTTGAGCCTTTTAGCTTCTGAGTGATTTCTTCTACGATAAAAGGTTAATTTTTATCTCTTTGCTCAACCTATTTTTTTTAACGGTAGCAAAAATTTTGAAATTTCCTTATGAATATATCAATGCAACGATAACCTAACCCTTGGTGCTTCTCCACTCATTATCTCTCTGCTCTTTAGGTGAAGTAAGAAAGATTACCATCTAAACGGGTTGTTTATTCTTATGACTGGAAAACATCCTGATTTCCTTATTATCTGTTTCATGTAGGGCCCCGCATTAGTAATCTTTTTTGCAGATTTTAAAGACGGGGTGTTGTCTGGTAAAGTTGTTTAAACAACCTTCCGGCCACTACTTCCTCACACGTGTTCTTATCAGAAGTAAGATTAAAAAAAACCTATTTATTCTAACTCTACTAAGCTTTGCTAAAAGTTAGCCTTTATTGTATATATCATAAAGAGGAGCCGTGGCTTAATGGTTAGTGCAACTGCACCGGAACCAAAAATTCCGGGTTCGATTCCCCGAGCGGGGGACTTCAGAAAAGAAAAAGCAATTGGTTGACGTCAGGAAGGGCAACCAGCCTCATTGCCAAATCCAAGTCCCTATGAAGGACACCGTCTGAGCCCCAGTTATTGTGTAAAAATGACATTAACTCCCCTAAAATTGTATATATTACAAAGTAAGCTCCATACACTTGTCAATATTACTAAGATACCACTAAGAAAATTAGATTTTAGAATGCAGAGAATATTAAATATAGAAGAGACTTCTGAAGTTTGGCGCGCTTCTCTGAAAACGAGCAAAAATAGCAACGGTTATTACTAGTAGTTATCAAAGTGATTTGTCTAAAAAGAGCACTCAAGGCAATTGTAAACCTTATATGTGCAGGAATTTGATTTGTAACTTTTAGAGATCTCCTTGCACAGTACTTTTACAGTTATAAATTTATTCAAGTCTAATTAAAGATTAAAAAAACCAATTAACATTAACTACCCTAAATTAGGTTTTTTTATCTTCCTGTTCTGTTTTGATAATTGGACTGTCCAGTACTAGTATCTCGGCAGGCGCACCCTTGTATAAAAACAAGGGGTACTCATCTTTGCTTCCAAATTTACTCAGAAAGGGATCTAAGTTTGTGTCAATCCTTGGATTTTCAAAAAGCGGTGGTTTTTGCTTCATAGTAGGAGACCTTGGAGAAAAGGGTCCTTTGTAGAAAGCACGTTCAAAGAAACTTACCTAGCTAACAGCCTATAACTTGTGAAAGATACTCCTACTTGAAAATAATCTCAATAAAAAGGTGTCAATTAAAAAGTATAGTATAAGTGAAAGAGTACTTTCATCAAATACTCTGACTTAGGGTGAGTAGCACTTTCATATAGGAGTAAACTCGGCGGAAATAGTAATCTATTGCCACGATCCTTAGCTTTAAAAGACCAACGCAACACAGCTAAAATTTGTCATTGTTTAGTGATTTCTCTATCTGTGTTTGTGGAATACATTGCTCTCATTCAGCAATCTGACTTCAATGGAACCTTCCATTTCATGTGTCTGTAGTTTTGGCTACAACTATCAATTCTTCAAATAGCCATCTACATGATATTTGTCAATATTCTAAAAGAGAAAGCTCTGAACCTTAAATTGAATAAAAACAGTCTTCTAGATTTTTATGTAGGTATAAATACCCAGTTAGGCCACAGTCAGCATCGGCCTTGAGCTACAAAAATCCTCCACAAAATTTTTGGAGATTACTGTAGCTGTTACTTGATACTTTTTGACCTTTAATACTACTTCCGACAGTCCAAAAATTTGGCTTCTGGTCAATCTAGGGCTGTGAAAGCACTTTTATTTCTGATTGACGTGAAAACATTTTTATTTTTGATTGACATAAGAGCATTTTTATTTCTGACGGACGTGAAAGCATTTTTATTTCTAGTTTAATTCTAAATAGTTGTTTATTTTTTCTTCATTTTCCAGAGTATCATTCAGTTCTGTTTTCATTTATCGAATTAGTCCTATTCATGTCGAATTCTCAGTTCATTTTGTCTTAAATCATATACATATTTCTCATTTTTCTACAATTTCATATTCACTTCAAATATATAATATTATTTTCACAATTTTCCTGCCTTTTACGTATATTGGTTTTAATTGGTCTGACCTTGGAAGGAAAGTCGTCGTTCTGTCAGAGGCTAAGACTCATTTGTCTGATTGAGATGTATGTCCAACGATACGGATCCTCGGAAAAAAATGTCGCACTTAGGTAAAAGATATGAACATATGATTTGGTGAGGTACCGGCGCCGATAGCTTAAATGGTAGAGCATATGGCCTAGATAGCCATTGGGACTGATTTGAACCCAGTTCAGTACAAACGTATTTTTCACTTCTCTACAATTCCAAATACTCTCTAAATATATTACACTATTTTCACTACTTTTTTTCTATTAATAATTTACTTGATGGTACGGTTTTTCGCTCTTCAAAGTGAGCCGCTTTTCCAACCTTCGTTTATTTTGTGTCATGTTAACATATTTTGTTGTTTCTTTACTATATTAGGTTAGTGTATCTGTACTGCTTGAGTTTGTGTAAGAAATGATTACAAGAAGCAATAGCAGATCAGAAGCAAAGTTAAATTTCACAGGATGATAAAGCTTGTCAACAAGATTTGAAACAGTTGCAGTAGCCTCTACATTTCCGTATCTTGATGACCCTATGCTGGAACTCTCTCAAATTGTGACAATGATGAATGTGTTTTGCTCATTTGTATATATGTATATATATATATATATATATATACCAGTATCGAAGCAATTATTAGCTATCGACATTGCTCAATACTATAAGAATATTAAAGCTATCATTTGATGAACGACAAAAAATAAATCAACAAAACTTAGTTTGGAACTGTCACTTTCATGTTTTCACAATCATCAGCGCCTCCCAATTCTTTTTGACTGTATCAATCAATCGTCATTTTAGGCTGCTAGGTCTTTTCTTTTCTTCAATCTTCCTTTTCTACCCCGCCAAAGTAGGCTACTTTTCTCCGTCCTGTAATACAACCTAGACACCTTAGCATTCTTTCTTTCATCCTCTATACTATCCTCTTTCATTCAATCCTTTTGTTGCTGTTACACATCGAATTAGGTCTTTCAGTAATTCTCGGTCAATTTTCCATTACTGATTCTCTCAACCTCTTCAAAGCAAGGGTTTTAAGCCTATACAATAAAACTGATGTAATGAACCATCGACTTACACACTTTTAATCTTAGCTTGGTTTTGACACTTTCGTCACTGGTAATCCAAAGTTCTTCCCACCTGGTCCATGCTACATTTCACACTTTCCCTGACTCCTTCCTCACAGGCCCTTTCTCTTCCCCTATCACTGAGTTTAAGTCTGGAAGTTGTCCGTCTTAGTTTAATTGCACTGTTCTGTGATCTTTGATGTTGATAAGATCACCTTTACCAGATATCGATAAATTGCTTCAGTATTGGCTACTTACTTTGTCTCTTTTTTTTCTAGTTGATCCTCTAATACCAACCAGAGATTCTGTACCTCTTCTGTTCCTTCTCCTTCAACAGCAATATTGTCAGCAAGTATTATAGCTCACTGGATACCTCTTATTTTCATCGTTATATTTAAAACTATAATAAACCCCCACAGCTACTGCAAATTTATCTGACCCTGCCTCCGTCCTTCAGATTTTGCTTCAGTATACAGTGACTTAGACTGAGCGGTGACATCAAAGACTTTTGTGGATTGACAATGGCAGAAGCAACGAGAGTTGCCCAAGACTGGAACATTTTGAGAGAGCTGGTGAAGAGTGGCAAGGCTCCTCGAAATCGAGCCACCGTTCCTGATGATGATGATAACAGTGACTTCATCAGTTAAACCAACTTTTTAGGGATTTTTTGTCGTCTTCAAGTGATTGAATACAAAGTTTCTCTGCAGTTTTTCAAAAGCTTTTTCCCGATTGATTAATGTAAAAACAGCTTTACCTTTATGTATTTAAGTATACATACAGACATATAGTCCTCATACATATTACAAACCGGCCAGCAAGTAACACCACTCGAGAGAAAATAATATAATAGTTACTGTGAGCACATTACAACACATCAAAGTTACAATATTACAACGAGCCCATTAAGAGCCTATAGAAATACGTAACACAAGATACCTTCAAAGGGATGGCTTGGCTATTCTATCATGAATGTTAAAATTATACTTATTTATTTAAAAACTATTTAAAGAGCAATAGTTCAGTATGAAATAAACAACACTGTTTTCTATGCAAATACGTTAAATAAGTTCTTTTCCAGGAAATGTAGGGAGTCCCCCAAACTATGGAGTGTTTTATTGCAAATATTTAATGTAAAAAGATCGTCCTACGACAGGACAAATTATCTCAGTGAAACTAGGGAGGTGTTTTTAGTTTTTGAAAAACAGCCATAACACAGTTATGAAAGAACTCTTCAATCACCAGAATAAGAATTCTTGCAAGCCATTTTGTCTAGTCGCGTTGAAAGAAATCAATAACAGATAACCTTAGTTTTAATTCAAGCCCTAATCATAATTATAGAACTACAACCTTTCACTAATCCGAATTCCAAAACCTAGTCGTAAACCTAAGTTTAACACTACCATTAATCCTAACTCTAAAGCCTAACGCTAATCTTAACCTTAGAGAATAATTTTTTAATCTTTGGGAGACCACTTGTAAAAAGTTTTTGAAGCCCTGTAGATCTTCTGTTTTAAGTCATAATCTTAATAATACTGTTCTATACGCTTCTATACTGGATAACACTATTCAATACAATATCATTTTATACTGCCTATATAGTTAGTATTAATATTATTATTATTATTATTATATTGTTGCATCATGTTTTACTATAATATTCTATATTTTACTGTATTATCCCCCATAAAATTCGAAAATCTTATAAAGTTGAACGTAAGTAGGGTAAGAAATAACACTTTAATGAAAAAATAATACCTTTATAAATTTTAAGATATTTGTACATTAATGTACTCTATTATAACATTAAGTGCCGTCGGAGTTACTGTTACTCAAAATTCCAAAGAACAGGTAAAAGGTATTGCAAATAACCAGCAGCTCTACTGATTAACGGTCTCATAATATTGACTTCTTTTTACTTTGCAACATCTGTGGCAACTTAGATTCAGGTTTAAAGAGTCATGTTCCGTGAGTAAATTATCTATTGCTGTGTGACATAAGTACAGGCAAAGTAAATGCGCATTTGCAATGCCTTCGTTTGTGCTGTTTATGTAAATATGCTTTTTATAGGTATCAATTACCTCGCTTAGCAACCCCCTCATTGTTTACTACAAGTTTGAATATTGATCCTGCAAACGGTAGTTACCCAAGGATATGTGGTGCACTGAAGTCATCCAGGGTGTCAGATATTATTTTGAAACATCTTTTTCTAAGCAGCACTTTCTTTTCAGTAATGATACCTTTGCCCTACAAATTACACTTATTTTAAGACGACGCTTAGTTTCAGAACTTAAAAATATTGGACAGCACAAATTCATAGAACAGCAAGTCAGACTTGACTATTTTGAGAGCTGCAAATTATTAATATTACTCCTTCAAGTGATTCTTTACCTTTTAGCAAAAACAAAATTTTCTAAATAAATTATTAACCAAATATTCAGTGGCCTCTTTGTTACTAAAGGTGGTAAAATTCATACAAAGCATACTTGACTTGCCAAGTGGAATTAACTAGGATCAAGAAGATGGCAGGATGGTTTTGTTGAAAGCTCAGTGATAATTAATGAATACTAGTCAAATATTCCTCAGCTTTCGGAATACCTTTCCACGGGCCAGTTCTGTGTAAGAAGAGTATCATCGATTTTTAGCTTCTGAGCTCACATTACCGTGGGGTGATACATATCCATCCACGCGACCCTTTTTGCTACGTTGTAATATGTTTATTAAAAGGTAAAGAATTTGTGCTGGTTAAAATTAATTGTAAAATCACCCTTGGCGTATTTTGTTTTATACCAGCAGACATTCCCCGCCTCCCACTTCAAAATCAGAAAAGAATTAGAAGCATTAACATTTTAACTTTTTGATGGCCAGAAGATGACTTGTCATCATCAAGTTCGTTCTGAAAAGCTGTGTTCTCTTTAAATTCATTGCTTATTGTAACTTGTAACAAAAAACAAGCAGAAATCTTTTAAACCCATCATTACTTGGCGTAATTATTGTTCCTCAATTCCAAACTCAGCTATTGGAAGCTTCTTCCATCTGCTACAGGGTGGGTTGCAGATTAAGAATTGTGTTTTAAAGGTTGTTATTGTCGGATTGCATCACAGGAAATTACCTGTTCACCTGTGTAGAAGAATACATTGTAACGAAGGGAGGGCTAAGATTATTAAATATTTTAATTTAACTGCCATTGCATAGCCTTGTAACTTATTACGTTAATGCTGTGAGTTTGAAGGATGTAGGTGGAGCCACCTAACAAAACGCACAGTTTATTTTGGGGGATAGAATTGTGAAATATATTGAGCTTTACTTGACATTAGGTCTTTCTTAAAGTTCTTTAATGCATATCAGATTTTCAGAAACAACCAAATTTCGAGGCTCAGGCTCCGAGTTGTTCAATATTTTCTTTGCTTCTTGCTAAAGGGTTACTCATTTGTTGCTTAATAACAATGACTGAATGCTGTGAAGTAAGAAAAGTAGACAATTATAGGCTTGTCCTTCTTATTTGCTATACAAAAGAAAGTAAAATTTTCCACAAATGATTGTTACCAATCTATGCAAAACTGAAACAACGAAAAGCAATGTATAGTAGACTTGCAGTTATTTGAACTTTAAAAAAACGAGTAAAGAAAATATTTCCAATAAAGTGTAGGTTCAAAATAAGCGAGGGGTAACTCAGGGAGGACACCACTGTTGTCAACAAACTTATGAGTTAAGTAACCTTTTTAAATGACGGTACTTCCATGTAATTACGTACCTTATCCAATTTTTCAGAACAATCTAAATGTTTTTCTCTATTTTTATTTCAAATTCTGCGTCTTAGTACTTTCGACGTTGTACCAGTAGACTGTGCCTAAAAAAATCAGACAGACCTCATTCTAAATTATTCCGATCGCAGCTTCTAGCTCCTGCCAATGTTGTTGATTTGCATTAAAGTTGTTGGCCTTTTACAAAGTCTGTAATTCTATCTTCCTCTTTCACATCTGGTTAATAGCTATTCAACACATTTGAAATAATTTCATCTTCCGTCAATCTTATGGTTTAATTAGTGCAAACTTCTTAATGGAAGTGCAAACAAACATCTTTCAAGTTAGATAATGTGATATACCGTTTTTAACGTTCTTAACAGTTTTCCGCCACAAGTTTAATTGTATCACTGTCTTCTAAAAACTTCATTTAGGGAGTTGCCTGATATTTCTTCTTTTTAAAAGCAGTTAATAAATGTATTCGACGACAATTTATCCCAAACTTGAACTAAAATTGACATTCGGTCAGAATCTGGACAGGAATTTATCTTTCCCGGCGTCATTCTGATGCATGTGATTACTTTTGTAGAATAATGTCCCTTTGGAGCTGGTATAATGCTTTAATCTCAAAGTTGAGCTTTTTTCCAAGTCTTTATGTTAACTTAGCCAACTTAGCAAAGCTCAGATTATCAACATCAAAGTATGCATAGCCATTATTACCCAAATAAAACTCTACTTTCCTATCCTTTCCTCTCAAATTTTGTGCGTTTTAAACCTAAGTAGAAAAAATGTCGAAATTCATCAACATTTTCTGAGATTCATAAGGAAGACCCTGTTTATTTTCATAGCAACTTTGTTCCGCTGACTCCTAAATAGGAAAGAATAATTAATAAGTCACTGATATACAGCCATTCCAAGCGGTTTATTTACATCACAAAGTAATTGCTGTCTTCTTAAAGCAACTTTGCCTGATTGATGAACTGTTTACTATTTTTCTTTTCTTCATTCAGAGTGAAAGTGCATTTCTTGCAACTCAGTTAGAAAGACTATAAGAAACTATATACTTAAAGGTTCTAAACTAAGGAAACTCTTTTTGTCCTTTAGTAATCAAAGAGCAAATTATATGAAGATCTATTCATTAGCTTTCAAAATTCAACTCATATTATCATGATTGTCTTTGAAGAAGTAACACAAATTATATGAAGATCTATTCATTAGCTTTCAAAATTCAACTCATATTATCATGATTGTCTTTGAAGAAGTAACACAAATTATATGAAGATCTATTCATTAGCTTTCAAAATTCAACTCATATTATCATGATTGTCTTTGAAGAAGTAACACAAATTATATGAAGATCTATTCATTAGCTTTCAAAATTCAACTCATATTATGATGATTGTCTTTGAAGAAGTAACACAAATTATATGAAGATCTATTCATTAGCTTTCAAAATTCAACTCATATTATCATGATTGTCTTTGAAGAAGTAACACAAATTATATGAAGATCTATTCATTAGCTTTCAAAATTCAACTCATATTATCATGATTCTTGACTTTCTGGACTTTTGTAATTACATCTATATGCTCGGATTCGTTTTTCCAAAAACACTTGGAACACTGTACTAAAACAAAATTCATGTTAGCTGAAAATGTTTTGGGTGTCAACTTCTTCACTTAATTTCAGGAGAGCATCAATTATAGTTTTTAACAGTATAGACTATAGACAAATAAAAAGTTTTACGGGTTTAATATGTGAAAATTTTAGCTGCACAACAATAATTGTAATTATTTTTCGAGTTAACTAATATAACTTATAACTAATATATGTATATATATTTATATATACATAAGGTAAAACACGAAAATTAAGAAATATGATTGCAACTAATAGTTCCACTATATTTCGGTCATCAGGTACACACACACACACACACACATATATATATATATATATATGTGTGTGTGTGTGAGTGTATATATATGAATGTTTGTGTGTCTAGTCGAAAAACACTAATCAATTAGACCAATACTATTTCGCTCTGCAATTAGTGGCATTAAGGCACTCTGTTCTAGTGCTTAAAGCTTTTACTCATATTTATTCAAGGTAAATCCATTGACGTTGAGAAGATATTTCTTAAATATCAACTCTATCAACATTAGATAGTGACGACTTTTTCATGTTAAACTGATGTTTCTGTGCCCAGTGTCGTACTGAGATGACGACAGCTACTACTTTTGCACCTGCGTTGGACAAATTAGTTTTGTTTGATCTTGATGTAATCTACCTTTCAGAAAAGCTAAGAAACGTTTATGTCAGCTGCTGTTATTTTTAAGAGTATTTTTTATAAAAATTTGATGGCGTCGTTTTTTGACTCGTAGACAAACGCAAATATAGTGTAGGGGTTTTTTTTGCAAGCATTGATACTGTCCACAACTTCATTAGACATTGTTTGTGGAATCCATATTAGGATTTCAAGTGAAAAACATCTGAAAAAAGTAGTAAGATACACAATACTTTAAGAATTTGTTATTTTCGTGTAGCTGATAAAAGGAAACCACAAGCTATATTTATCAAGAGCAGTCCCGTTTATCATAATGTATTACATTAAAAAAAAAATCAGAATTTAATATCTAATCTTATCAGGTGAAAATGTATAGGAGCTGTAACTTTATAGTTTTCTATTAGAAGAAATGTTTCATATTCAAATAATTCTCACTAAACTATTGTATGGAGAAATTAACTTATACCTTGTACAATATTGATTAATCAGAGATTTGTTATTTTTGTGTTATAAAGCCAAGTATGGTTCCAATATTTTAACATAGTGTTTGCATAATATTTATATAGGCAAGGATTTAGACAGTAGTTTTGGTGGAAACAATTACAATATCCAGAAGGTTACTACATATGAAAAGGTTATTCAGTTTGAAAACATTTTTTAACTACTCATATTTAAGTTTCAAAGATAACAAATTGTAGCACAAATTGCTGAGATAATGAATATTCAATGTAATAGTTTATGGAGTGACGAAAGTTCTGGGGTCTGGTTTTTTAGATCTTATTGAAAAAAAAGAGAGAGGCAGATTCAAAATCAGAAATGGTGTGAGAATGAAGTTTTCTGTAAGGTCAGCTGATGAAAGAAGCAACGAAAGTAGAAAACTAGAGAAGTACTCAGAGAGGGCAAGCCTCCCCCAAGCAGCTACAGTATTAGGTAAAAATTCCAGTCTTGTACTCATTTGAATAATATCAAATGCTTTATGCAATAATCATAATGCTTTCATCGTCATAGTCTCTAGTAATAATAGTATTTGTGATTTCCTAGTCCTAATTTCCTAGTTTCCTGATTTCCTTTTTACTTTTTACTTTTTTTCAATGAAAAGTTTAAAAGGAATCCTTCTTTTGATATTATTTCTAAAGGGACAGAAACATTTCATGAAAAAAGCAAGGTACTGCACAGATTCGAACCAGGAATTTTCTGAGTACTAGGCAGGTGTTCGAATCAAATAAGCAACACCACTTTTAGTTGACAAACATTGTATTTTCGTTTGCGTCAGCAAAGTTCTGGTGGTCCAGAGCATTGTTCAGGACAAACTCTGCAATCCTGCACAAACTCAAACAAAATCCACGCGGTGAGAATGATCAACACAAAAACTGAACTAGCTCCTCCTTGTGCTACGAATACCTTATCCTAAAAATTTCAGTCAAATACGTTCATAACTTTTAGAGGTATTTTGCATTCAAACAGACAAACAAACAAAGTGAAAACATAACCTCCTTGAGGGTGGTAAATATTGTTTACTATTTCTTCAGAATATTCTTTTGCTTCACTACGCCCACTTTACGTATTATAGGATTTGTTTAACTGCTTGTGAACTTGGAAAAGAATTTGTTTTTACAATTTTTAATTTAAAAGATTTTAATATTTTAACTTTCTGATTATTGTTTTTGATCAAAATCTTTTTTGAAAACAAAATTTTTCCTCTTGAACGTGCTTGATGGAGTGGGCGTTGACAATCGAATTTTGACTGTTTTTGTTTTTCAAATGGCCCAAAGCATCTTTAATTCAGTGTCGGATTTCTTTTAAGAAGTAAAAGTGCCCCGAGCTGGATTTGAACCAAGGCCTATGGCTACCATGATCACATTCTCTACCATCTACGTTATCAGTGCTAGGTTCTTGACGAGAAGATTTTGAGACATCTCTACCCAAGCATGCATAGAGCGTGAGTACTATCTTAATTACACACACACACACACACACACACACACACACACACACACACACTTTTCGTTTATATAAATTCAATACCTCTCAATCAGTATTAGCTTCATAAATTATATGAAGTCCTGTAAATTTGTGCTCAAACCTGCATGCATTGAAGGCCAGCTGCAAAATAAAAAATGAAAAAATGAATCCAACAAAGACAATGAAAGTAAAAATAAATATTTTTTCACTAACGGCCTAGTGGTGGGAATCTTAGTAGAAAACAATATGCCAGTAAAATGATATTGGTTATCTATTCAGTAAGCACTAAAGGTCTCTGATCTGGGCTTCAGCCACCACCCAATTTGTTTCTCCGTAGTAACTGGCAGACTACTCAGTTTAAAAATCTTTTTGGAAGTGGAATTGGAAGATGGTTGAAGCCAGTTAATGAGAAATAATGAAAATGGTTACCTCCTCCCAATAACATGTAATACTTTGTAATTAAGTGGTTTTTAGTCTTTTTAAGGGTGAACCTCAGATGAAAAAAAACCCGGAGAGAGTTTATCCAGCGTATCTGCAGTAAATTATCGAGCAAGACAAGACCTTCTCAAAATCCACCTCAGTCAGTAGTTACCTAATATATTTTACAAACGATGTGAAGTGTAAGCATCTCTTGTACATTTACACAATGTTTCTTTGCATCTCTTTTAACATATTTGATTTTCTCTACCTTCAAACTCAAATCTTACGGAAAACAATCTAAATTAGCACGCGCAGGAGGCTGAGTCGAAGCAAAAATTCAGTACCATACGAAAGTGATAAAAATGATCTTATTGAAAGCCAGTTGTAGAATTTATCAAAATTATCAAACCTGTTATATAGCTTGCAGTGTTTTAGTCCTGTTTTACTTGTTTCCCAGCAGAATCAAATAAAATATTTTTCATGGCTTTTAGAGATGATAATGATATCGAAGTAATCCAACTGGTGCCGATAGCAAATCAGTTCACAAAATAGCTTATTTTTATTAAAAAGTAAGTCTAATAAGGTCATTTAAAAACACCCGTCTTACAACAATAAAGTCATTTTCCAAACCCGAAAAATGATATTTTTATGAAAATTAAGGGCCAAAACTATAAGCAAAGCTCTTATGGCTAAATGTTTTTCAATTTCTGTCTGGGCTCAAGATCTATAAGGCTGTCTTGTAAGAGTCCTTAACCATGGGGTTTTGATATCTATTTTTTCTCATCTTTTAAAGGTGAAAACGTCTCTCTATATTACAGGACGTGTGTAGGGTTTCAGCAAGGACAAAAAAAACTCCACCACAAATACCTCAGAATTGGTTTTCATAAAATACTAGCATGGTTGAGCTGCTATTCAAATTTGAAATGCTGCACATCCAGTATGTCCTGTCTCTTAGGGAAGAAAACGTTTCTAACCTCAACCCATCACTGTGGAATATTTTTAACTTGTATCTCACATTTCAGCAGACAACAAAAGAAATACTTAAATATAGAATTTCACTATACCGTCAAATTGACCTAGAATCAAGTTTATTTTTAAGTTCGCAGAGGACAATAACTTGTAAACCTATTCAAGTGGGGGAACTTAAAGCTCATAGAAGATGAAAGAATCGTGCCTTTTGAAAACAAGAAACCCTAAGCATGAACCTACCTACCGTGTTAAAAGGTAATAAAACCCTTGAGAAGAAAGTCTTTTATTTAATCACTTGCATCTTTGCCATGTCGTGACGAAGCCTTTGTTAAAACAAAGGCTTAATGATATTCACAAAGGTTTCTGTTCATACAACACGCTTTTTTCTAACAAGATGTGTAATAAGTAGGAAAACTGGTGCTTAACATCATTCTTTGTATCCCTCACAACTTTAATGCCTCCTCTTTGTAAAACATTCTACATCATAATATTTTTAATCCCTGTCAAAACCTGAGCCATAGAGCAAACATATGGGCTAAGCTTGAAGGTATTTTTACAAAAAATGCTTCCTGCTTTAAAAGAGAAAGCTTAACAAATTGTTAACATTTTCTTTTCCTATATACCAAACCTGTTGAAGCAACAGGTAAGCTTTAATGCAACCTACACATTAATTTTGACCTCTATCTTTTCATCAAGGTACCTATTTATCTGTCTGATGGTCCAATTTTCTTTTTATTTTTTGAAAATAAGAAAAATTAAGAAATTATATATCAATAACAGTTGTAAAAATAATTAAAAGGTACCAGTTTAGGTGGT
The DNA here is from genome assembly GCA_003991215.1 of Morbakka virulenta. Lineage (NCBI taxonomy): Eukaryota > Metazoa > Cnidaria > Cubozoa > Carybdeida > Carukiidae > Morbakka > Morbakka virulenta. The sequence continues at coordinate 1,178,612 of RDPX01000014.1, read as the reverse complement.
ATACACTTGTAATTAGTCACGGTGGTTTGAGAAAGGTGCGCTGCTGAATTTCCCAAAACAGGTGCCAACGGTAGTGGATTGCTAAAACAAGGAATTGCTTGTTCTTAATATATGTTTAATCACAGCGGGTACTGTACTATATACTCTGGGAATTAAACTCACAACGAATTAATTACAGACGAACAATCTGTAATCGGGGTGTTAACGTGTTTAAAACAAGAGGTTGCTGGCTGTGACGAGCAGGTAAAAATGCTCATATCTCATTGAACAAGAAAGGGAAGAAGAGTGGAAACTGAACTTAGTTTTTGTCTATTTATTTATTTATTTATATATTTATTTAACAAATGTATATACAGGATATTCACTCAATGCTCTTAATAATCAAATGCTGTTATAATGTAGCTCATGTCGGAAATAACATACACATACACACACATATACAGATATGTATATATATATATAAAATATATGTATATGTATATGTGTATGTATATGTATATGTATATGTATAATGCATATGTATATGTATATGTACATATATGTATACAGCATATATGTAACAGTAAAATGGAAGACAAGACAAGGTGTATAATTAAAATACAACATACAATATAACATATAACATAACTATATATAATTTTACATAGTTTAACTAATTTTAGCTGGTAATAAAGAATGATATAAATATTTAAACTTTTCTCAGGTTAAAGTGTTGCTGACATTGCAATGTATAATGTATGGTTGTGCTATATAAAATAGAAGTCTTGTGATAAAATAGAAGAATTATGGCTTAGTGGTAAATACNGTATAATGCATATGTATATGTATATATACATAAATATATGTATGTATATATGCAAGTAAAATAGGAGAAAGTATGCGAAATGAAATTTCATATATAACCTTCAAAACTACATAATACATGGAGATTTTGAAAATCCTAACAACTAACAACGTATAAAGAATGTAAGCCCAAGTTTGAAAGAAGAAAATGATTTCAATTATTTTTGTGCAGGAAAAGAATGTTAGAAAAAAAGAACAGTAAAATGGAAGACAAGACAAGGTGTATAATTAAAATACAACATACAATATAACATATAACATAACTATATATAATTTTACATAGTTTAACTAATTTTAGCTGGTAATAAAGAATGGTATAAATATTTAAACTTTTCTCAGGTTAAAGTGTTGCTGACATTGCAATGTATAATGTATGGTTGTGCTATATAAAATCGAAGTCTTGTGATAAAATAGAAGAATTATGGCTTAGTGGTAAATACTGTTCAAGAGTGACAAAATGTTCCAGATTCCATTGGTGAAATGGAGTCAAAGTTCTTTTACTGCAGCTATCTTATTTCTCGTCATATAAGTCGAGTTTCTGCGATTACAAATAGAAGTAAAATATCCACCTTAACTCATGGGTAGGTCACGAAAGTCTGTTGTCAGACTATTGATCCAGAAATCATGTTTTGTCACGCAATAGCATGGTGTTTGAAAATAATTTCGCAAGTATCAAAAGTTCAACCAGTCTTTTTATTTATTCTTAATACAAACAGCCCTGTGTTTGACAGTCTTTTATAAACTATGTAAACATATAAGGCCCTGCAAAACAAATCGCTGCCAAATAATTGATGTATTTGATTTTATCAGTGAAATACTGAAGAGCAAAGATGATCATCCTTCATTTTTAAAGAAGGATGGAAACGGAAAGCCGAGGATTAATTAACAAGGTATCACAAAAAGCCACTGATTTTTAGCTAAAAATTAAAGCCTAATATGTACGTTAAATTGGCTTATTTGACAAGAAAATGGTAGTAGAGAAACATAAACCCTATTCGATAGCCTATGTTGCAATTTTTTATTCTCACAAAACTCTAAAAATCTCCTGGGATGAGTAGATATTTTGGGACAAAAACATGTTTTCATCCCAAAATATGAACCCATTACACTCAGGTGACTTCTATTGGCTGTAAACGTATGTTTCGCAATGTCGATTATTAGGTCACAAGATAAAATAATTTTCAAAGCAGAGTTATGGCTGGAAGGACACTGGTCTTCACGTGAATAACGTTTTGTTGGATGTTCACAAGTAGAAACCCCATAATTTCTGTTTGGATTACTTCAAAACGGAAAAACTAAATATACAATTCATTTAGATCGTTTTCCTGTAGTTACGAATTGGACAAGGAACACAAGGATGACGATACAAAGATATCTTGTATCAAATGAAAATGAGCAATTTTCATTAACAAAAAAAAATTTTTTTGCACTTTTTATTTTTGCAACGACGGATATAATTGTTACTCGCCAACATGATGTAAATCAGTCGTCTGAAGAAATTCGTGATATTTAGGTATTTGCATGTTTATTAAGACCTCTGGGCAATATATATTTTCAACCAGTACCAGAAATATTGGCATATATATATATATTGGTATATATATATATATATATATATATATATATATATATATTGGTATATATATATATATATATATATANTAAATATACAATTCATTTAGATCGTTTTCCTGTAGTTACGAATTGGAAAAGGAACACAAGGATGACGATACAAAAATATCTTGTATCAAATGAAAATGAGCAATTTTCATTAACAAAAAAAAATTTTTTTGCACTTTTTATTTTTGCAACGACGGATATAATTGTTACTCGCCAACATGATGTAAATCAGTCGTCTGAAGAAATTCGTGATATTTAGGTATTTGCATGTTTATTAAGACCTCTGGGCAATATATATTTTCAACCAGTACCAGAAATATTGGCATATATATATATATTGGTATATATATATATATATATATATATAGAAACAAATGGAAATATTGAAATTGTAGTTTAATTATAGTAAACAGATAAAAGCATAAAAAATTAAATGGAATAAAAATTTTGAAATTTACAATCACAGTCATAAGCAGCTGCCTTGGAGAAAAAGCCGCTTCACTTCCGGCTTTAGAACAAAATGGCATCCTTTTCCTAAATTATGCAGAGGAATGTTGATGATATAATATCATAAGGGGAAATAAAGAGAAAATCAAGTGTGAGTAACAACCAATAATGCTTTTCAATGTTTTCCTTGCTTTTTTTTGCAATAACCCGGAGGTCTGGCAAAATCTGAATGGCGCCTGGAAGACCCAACAAGAGAAACGTTCTGTCCTTGTTGTAGATCCAGTAAAATCTCATATGTGGAAGAACTTTGGTTGTTTCGGAAACTTCCAAGCAAAGATTTATGTACAAACAACATTAGCTTTCCGACAAAAAGATTGCCTTTATAAAGATAAAGAAATAATATCACTTCTTCTGTTTTAAATACTAGGATTTTCAGGAATACCTTACTGATCCCTTTTCATTCTTTGTCACCGAAAGAGACAGCAAATTGCATTGCTGGGACAGAAATGAAGAGGAACGTCTGTGCAAAGTAGAATACATAGTTTCAGGTAAGAGCTAAGATTATAAGATAGAGTTGATTATAAATACTGTCATAGCTTTTCTCAGGAGCCAAAAATGTGTATGGGTTTCAAAATCTCATTGTAATATTGAATTAAAAGGGAGCAGTAGACCACGAAACCAATGTGTAACACATTTAACTACCGATATGAATAAAACTGGAGAAACGACTAACAGGTTCCAAGAAATTGTAAACCTAAATACGACCATTCTCCAGTAGTAATCCTATGTATTGTTTCATTCTACTCATTTGGGGTGGAAAATGTTTTAGGTAGACCAAAATGATGCCTTGTACCCTCAGATATTCAAAACGGCTGTCCTATTTATTGACCACATACAAGGAAATACTTCTACTATAAAAGCCCGGACAAAGTTGCACCAAGATTTGAACACAACACTGATCAGTTGCAACGAACGTTCTGTCGTATTTAGGAAATAGTTTTTGCCTAAGCATATGAATAACCCATAGGGTATTTTACGTTAACCTGCTGCAAGAAAAGAGTGGCGAGAAGGACTTTGATCACTTTCTGCATTTCACTAATCTCGCAATAGCGTTTAACATTAATTATCTATATTAATAGGCACTCGAGAGTACTTGGACACCTTGGATGCCCTTCAAGATGTCTGGCTGTACTAAAATACCATCGTATTTTGTATAACATGATGTAAAACATGTGATGGATGACAGTTTATTTTTTACTGGGAATTGAGTAAAACAACAAAGTATACCAAAAATTAAGTCTTTCTTTTTCAACACCTCTATTACGTAGAGAGCTTCAGAAGTTCCTGGGTTTTGGGACAGAAAAATGAAGGATGCCCACCTTCTGTTTATTAGATTCCACATTAGCTCTTCTCAGTTACAAACAATTTTTGCTGCTGTATTTCTGTTTTCTCGGACTTTTTTAAAACCTCAGAAAACTAAGCTTTTAACCAATCGCCGTACCAGCAATCACCCCTCAATTGGAAATATGGTTTGTTGCCTTAATGTATATTTAGTTTAGCGAAAGTAGTCAAAAAATGCCCATATCCATTGCTCACTGATCTGATGTCAAGATCGCGACCTTTCAGTTGCATGAAATGCATTATGTGTGTTGGTACTCTCTCTTTACTTGATGCCTGCATTTTTCTCTTCAGGTTCTAAGCTGAAAATCTCTTCTGAACAGGCAGGCCACTAAACCTTCTCCTTTGGTTGATGGATGTTCTAAAAATTATAGCAGTGGAACAAAATTTTATTCAAAGTGATTAGACAAACCAGAAAATTATTCCCGCCTGCTGGAACTGCTAGATTAAGGCAGCTTTTGATCTCGTCAATCTCATTAATTTCTGATCTGCGTTCTGCCATTAGTTATTCACTTTGCAGAGCACTTTTCCACAATTGAAACAAGAGGATCATTTAGCCGAAACTTTTTCAGTAAAATCTCAACCGAGTAAGATATTACTTAAGTAAGATATTACATAAGTTAGTCTTCCCAGCAGGGCTTTGTTCCTGACTTGAAAATAAGCATTTCAGAATCTTGAGGCTTGAAAGTTTTTATGAAGAACAGTTCAACTTTTAGACTTCAGTTAGCTTTCTATGGAACTTCCCAATTCCTCTGCCTTGAAACAAAAGCAACCTTATGACCATTCACTTCCACTTTTCCCTTATTCCGTAGAAGAAGCTGTCATTATGCGTTACACCTGCAAACATGAAAGAAATGTTGCATATCATCAATATTTTAGCACATGATCTTACTTAATAGCTTTACCATGCATATGTACTGGGCTCACCTGTTTATAATAGCATGAAACTAGAGGCTTTTCACTGACCCTCCTGAAGGACAGATGAAAAAGAGGACGGAAGAAAGTAAAAGAATTTTCCTGAAACAGAAGAGACGGAAGTTACCAGGAAAGAGTGCCTCCTTGGAGTGTTCATTATGAAACCAGCAAATCATGGGCAGATCAAAGTATGTTCGATGAATGCATTGAAATAATCCAATTAGAATTCCAATTTTGTTTCAGAATACTTTCATCCTTTCCAGTCTTACATTAGTATTGTTTCAATATGTTGAAGACAAAAAATAAAGATGATTCATGACTCAGACTGTACAATGCTTGACCCTGTTAGGATGATTAACTAGGGTTTGAGAAAAGACATTGTTTCTAATATATTGAGTCTTAGTGAATAAATCTTTTAATGCAATGGGACAAAATTTGTCATTTATGAGTGGCCAACCCCCCAAAATACTGAGTTATTACTTTTGTCAAATTATTTTGGTAGATATTTCAAGTAAGTGTACTTGTTAGTATATAAAGTTAAAGAAGTCCAAACAGAGAGTGACTATAACCTTTTTTTAATTTCAATAGAAACTGCACACGATGACCGATGCGAGTAACAACATTGACTAGCAGAATTTTATTCTCATAGATTATAACTTAAGAAAGCGGGTTTTTATTTCAATATTTGAAGCTGGATTTAACGTAATGTCACAAAGAGAGCGCAGAATATATTACACAAATATTCATGATAAAATTAGTTTAATAAAGAAGTTTTGATCCGATTTATTTGCAGGACCTGTTTTGTTAGATAATGAATTCTATGAAGTCCAAAATAACTAGCAGGAACCACGTCACTTTCCTTAGTGGTTCTGCATGATAAAACGAATAGCACCAAAATTCTGATGTTCTTAAAGTCTATAGTTAATCACAGTTTGTGTAAATTACTTCAAGTTTGTGTCTAAACACACAAAATTCCTTTGTTCCTGTAGTTAATATTCTCTGAAAGAACTTTATTTCCACCTGAAGAGTTTGAGGGGAAAAAAATTTATCGAATATTTTTCTCCAATCAGATTATTCTTTGGAAATTCTTATTTTGTACCTAACAAGAAAAAAAAAGCACGAAAAGCCCTTGTTAAACCATTCTATGCTTAAATACGGCCATTTGAAAAATTCAACACTATATGCGTTTCAAGTGAAGTTAAACGTTGATTATTATCTTGTCAAATTAAAAAACGTGCTCCAAACTTAATTTCTACTTATAAGATACTATAAAAACAGGTTTATTGATAGTTTTCCTTCTGCAAAAAATAGTTTAAAATATAGTCTCAGAAATGAGCGAAACAAAGAAGGTCCTGAAAACGTTCTATGCCATTTGACATTGTGTTATAGAACTGAACAACATTAGGTTTTGAAATTTTTTACTGTATGGGCCTCTGTGGGAATACTAAAGTCAGCACACAATATGTAGAACGACCTAGTGGGTTACTTTTTGATGCAATCCCTGCACTTCTTGGCGCCAGTGCCAATAAATATAATTATTTTTTTATGCGGGGATATCATGAGATTTTTAAAAAATATAGGACCGTGGCTAAAGGATCGTAAATAACAGAGACAAAGAGTAAGATAAGAATCATTTTATTGGTGAGGATATTATCGGGAACCACAGTGGATTGGCGGTGAAATTAACAATGTGTCAAGGTAACTATAGTAGTTGGCTACTGTTCTTTATAATTTCTACGTCATGCTTTGCCGTCATGACATGGCGACAGTTATTTTGCGGTTCAATTGACAAAGACTATCTTGGTCAAAATATATTTTCCTGTTATTTTCAGTTGCTTTGTATAATGTAATGTAATCGAGTGATAACCATGAAATTAGTTTCTGGCCTTCCTTTTGTTAGTTGGAATTTAAAACACCACGGTAATTGCTTATTTTCTTAAAATTTTAAAGTTTGCGGATGATTTCAAAGGCAAGAATCGAGTTTATGGTAGAGGGTCTTTGAAGCGGCACAGCATTCGTAGCTGTAGGGCAAAAATAATAAAAGTATGGCTTTGTAAAGTCAAAGGTTTACGTCCAATGATGTTCTCTATTCTTGAATTCAAATATTTTTGAATAAAGTAAAACTCTCTTATGGAGCAACATCAGGTGTTGATATCTGCAGAGGTACAATCACAGTGGAAACGAGGCCACAAAATTGATTCAATCTCTGAACCAAATTATAGAGTTATAGACTGCACATATTACAGTAAAAGAGGAATGTATTGCGAAAAAGGAGGAAAAGGTGTTTGTTATTGTGTATATACATGTGATAATACTCATTATTTCTATATTTAAAAATGTATGTACATATTTAAACTAACATTCTTAAGGCTCCTGTACGACCGTTTCACTGTGCTATCAAACTCTGATATCATTAATTGGTTTCAATCACTGTAAAAGGTATGTAACCACAAATATGCAAGCTATAGTAGATTGTCGCAATAAAGCTAACTTGTTGATGTCAATATTCAAAATCTTCTACTCAGTACTTCCCTTCCCTTTTCCAGACAGAATATTAGGAATAATATAAAGGTATAAAACTGTTTGTTAATGAGAGTATTCACAAGCAATAAACTCGTGAATTGTTAGTATTCAAAATAATGCCCATGAGGGATGGAAATACCCTCTTATCAATCTGCTGGACTCCAAACATTTGTACTTCTATATTGGCGTAGGCGCTTTTGACGTCAGAGGATGAATAAGGCTTTCTCTTTCATTGTTGAAAATATTTGGTGAAACCAATGAAATGAATAGTCTCATGATGTATTCACAAAGAATGATATAATGTCAGTTTCATGAGTTAAATCCTTTGGATCTCACAACCATAAATTAAGATACCTTTCCTTACCTTTATATATATATAGTATTGGAGTGAGACACTTAGAAAACTTTAGCCAAAGATGGAACTGGCTGATTAAATGACAATAATGGGACAATCCACACATGAACAATCCACACCACAACAAAAAGGACAAAACAACGAAAAACACAAGAATGAACTATCCGCAGAGAGAAAGAAAAATAATGATGTATGAAGGATAGAACTATGGTGAAGCGTGATGAAAAATGTTAAATGATAGATGACTAAGAATAATGATTGAGGTGATGATAACGAGTAAGAGTAGATATCATGGATCATCAGCCGATTACCATGTCAACCATTTCGGGCATTTAAATATATATACATATAGGGGTTAGGTGCATCTGCAAAGATAGTGTTTAACGTTCAAAGACTAGACTTGTAATATTGAAGTACACCAAAAACAACCACTTCTCTGTTCTTTTGAGACTAGTCATTAGTGTTATAATTTACCAGCAAGAATTAATTTTGAGAACATGGGCTCACGACGCCACTTTATTACCGTAGTAATGAGCTGTCTCCTTCATTGATTGATTGAGTTGTACCTTCCAATATCATTATTTTAGTACGAAGGCAAGGGCTCAGATCTTTGAAAACAATCAATTGTTTCATTTAAAAGTCCCTTTCAGGCTTGTCAAAGGAAGAAAGGTACAGTTCTTTAGAATTAACAGCGAAATGGGGTAAAGAAGGGTATTGCGCAAATTTGCTTCCCTTAGGAATAAAATGTCGAGCACGTTTGTTGATTAAGGAAGACTTTTCAAAACGATCTGAAAATACAGATGGGTTAAAAGTACAAAGCGAGAAAACAAATTTTTATCCTTTCTTTTAAACTGATGATTATAAACAAAGTTGTGAATGAATAAACGGCTCTTTTTCTAATCACGTCACGAGACAAGCACAACGCTAAAGTCACTGGAAAATTACATGTATGAAAGAAAGAAATTATCCAAATGAGAGATGTTAGAGGTCGTTTAATGTGATCGCCTAGCCTTATTCTCAAACAGACAACTGTATCAGACATTATTTTCTCTTAATAAAAAACCCCAAATTATCAATCAATCATTCATACATTTAAACAATCAATCAATCAATTAATCCATCTATCTCTATCTCTATCCATCTATCTATCTATCTATCTATCTATCTATCCATCTATCTATCTATCTGTCTATCGATCTATCCACCCATCTATCTATCTATCTATCCATCTATCCATCCATCTATCTATCTATCTATCTATCTATCTATCTATCCATCTATCTATCTATCTATCTATTTATCCATCCACCGATCTATCTATCCGTCTATCTATCTATCTATCTATCCATCTATTTATCTATCCATCTATCCATCCATCTATCTATCCAGTCAGCTATCCGGTGATCCAGCCATTCAGTTTTGTGCAGTTTTCAGATGGAATGAGATGTATAAAGATTTAAATATACAGCATTATCACAGCAAAATCCACCCTTTTCCACACACACTATTATCATAATCTATAACCTTTACACAATGTTGCACTCTATTGTGTGTAATTAGNTATCTATCCATCTATCTATCTATCCCTCTATCTATCTATCTCACTATCCATCTATCTATCTATCTATCTATTTATCCATCCACCGATCTATCTATCCGTCTATCTATCTATCTATCTATCCATCTATTTATCTATCCATCTATCCATCCATCTATCTATCCAGTCAGCTATCCGGTGATCCAGCCATTCAGTTTTGTGCAGTTTTCAGATGGAATGAGATGTATAAAGATTTAAATATACAGCATTATCACAGCAAAATCCACCCTTTTCCACACACACTATTATCATAATCTATAACCTTTACACAATGTTGCACTCTATTGTGTGTAATTAGACCAGAACTCTTGTGCTGACTAGAGGTGATGCCTTTGAGAAAAGTAGAAGAGTGGGCATTAATGTCGACTGAGATGAGGATGCTAAGATGGGTGATAGGTGTGTCTCTGCAACAACACCGAACAAACAAAGATAATCGAAGGTTCTCAAAGTTCCTAACATAAGTGAGAAGACAAGAGAAGCTTAGTTGAGGTGATATGGCTAAGTCATGAGAATGGGGGAATAGATGGCTGTAAAGGAGGCATTCTGCAGCAAGGTAGAGGGCAAGAGGAGTAGAGGAAGGCAGAAGCTGAGGTGGAGGGATGTCATCAAGAGGGATACAGAGGAAGTTCAAACAACGACGGAACACCAAAGACTGGAGAAAATGGAGGAGACTGAGCCGAGCGGCGGACCCGACCTGACCAGTTGGAAAAGGCCGAGACGAGAAGAAGAAGAAGAAGTCTAATCCTGGAACGAAATTCATTTTTTTGCGGAGGGCTCAGCCCTAAATGATAAGATTTGAAAGGTGTTCAATAATATGAAACTGTGAAAAGAATGGCCTTGTCTAGTGAATGAGTGTGACTGCAAACTGGGCTTTGCACACTGTACAGTAAATAGCTTTTTTGCTTTACAAAACCGCAACTACTTGCAACTAATTAAAATGTGTCTTTTTTTAAAGCTGCAAAAATATAAAACAGGTATTCTTTAGCACTAGGATGAAGCATTTGGTATATTACTTAAGGTATTTTGATTTGATGGTTATTTTGTAGAAAACAAAAACACCCCCGGTTCCTTCAACCTTGATTTTATAGGAAAGATTCCAGTTGGGTACTGTAATTACTCAAATCAGAGTCTGTCTCGTATAATCGCTCCACACTAACTTCAGGAATAAATTTGAAGTTACTTCCTACTTTTTGAGTCTTCGTTTTGAGTAAGGATGACTTTTTATCCAGAATGACATAAAGTTTTCTTTTTAAATAAGTCCCGCAATTGGATTTCTAAAGGAGAAAGCTCCTCAATGATAATTCGAGCAACTGGAGAAAATAAATTCAATAGAAACATTGCGTGACAACGACACCGAATTAATATTTTATCCGAAAATTAGTTTCTTGTTTTGAATACTGGACCATCTGCGCCACAACCTCAGGTAGCACGTCGTTTTTGAATCAAAAAAGAGAAAATAAAACCGTCTGAAAAAAGTTGAATTTGTTTTTCTCAAGTTTTATGGAGATGGTCCCAACGCGTTACAATCATTACACTAAATTGCCTTGACATAGTTTCATTACCTCAGCCAAAAGTGTTATTTTCCTCTGTGTTTCTCAGTTTGCTTGCCTGTTTGTTGTTTGCTTGTATACTAAATAAGTCTAAGAATTTTGTAAGGATTTAAATGAAATTTTCAGGAAATGTTAATAGTATTACCGGAAAGAATTAGTTGAACTTGGGTGTAAATCGGTTTCAAAACACTTGGTCTATTTTCATGTTTAGACACAAAACACACAGTTTCAAAATTGCCTGCGAAACCACACATGAACACTTATAGACAACTATCTTACTATTCTGGAAACATTAATCAAAATAACAGGACTCCAAATTTGTTAACTTCACACAGAAAGTACACACGTGATCTATGTCCTCTCTGTTGCAAATATGCCTAATGACATTCCTTTATTCATAAAAGCAGAACTTGTTAGGCTTTGGGAATTGTTACTTTGTAAATTGAATTGCAAACGGAATCTTGTGAAATGGCTTTGGATGCTTCACTTTGAGTTAGAGCAACCTCCCTTCCAAAACGTTATTCCTTTCAGAGACGAGGTCTTTTTTACCTGAAACTTTGAAAAATGGCCGGCACAGCTTCAAATCCTTTTTTTCTTAAACTAAGTATTCTATCCACTCTTTCATTTCGTGCTGAAGTTCTTTTGCTCGTTAAAGTCTACTCAGTGTTTGATATTATCCAGAGAGGACCACTCTTTATTACATCACAGGCAAAAAAAAATTATACAAGTTGTTCTTCAATGAAAACTCTCTTTCTTAAGATCTTCTCCGAAATTCGGTTTCCATGGCATTTAATAAAACCGTCCTCTATTTTCCCTCAGCTCGAAAGTCTCTGTCTTCGTCTTGCATTTGTGCTGTGGTTTTTTCTCTCGTCTTCTTTATCGGACCCGCCAGTAATTAATTGGCTGACATCATTGTGCTATGTACTGATATACTCTTCAATCAATAAAATCTTCGACTTTTACCACTGCTTAGTATGGTCGACCTTTTACAGAGATTCCAGGCATGTCTTCAACATTGTTTTTCGCGATTCATTTCCTTAAAGCCTATGATAAAGATTCAACGTAAACAAAGGTATTAGTAAATTGGTTGCCTCTCTCTTTAGATAAACACGCACAAACAAAGGTTATTCTACGCATCCTAAATTAACAATTATTTAATTAATAAAAAGAAAAGAGTCCTTATTGTAGAACACTGCCAATGTCTTATTATTGACAAATCTGTTTGAGGGATATTGGCCTGCAAAAGACCACTGCCAGTCCAGAGAAACAATGGGTAACAAAGATTTTCTTCGACGCCTTTTCAATTAGGTTTTTACATATGTCTGACTTGAAATATTTTAAACAATTTAGCTCGGGACGGGTTCACTCAATTTTTCCATGGTCACAAGTGACACAAACCCACATGGAACAACTGACCACAAGGCATTTTACAGAGACCAGAGTTGTACACCTAAGGTGTACAATTCTGCAAAAGTCAAAGAAATTGGTATCACTGTTCAACACGTAAGTCCCTCATTCCTGAGTCGAAAATCTAGTAGTGGCCATCGTCTGGTGACAGTATTTACCGCTGTTGGAAATTATAGAAAAACACGTCCAACAGTCATGCCAACCCTGAAGGAAACACTACGAACGATTTCAAAATCGAAATACATGATTGTAATTGGTCTCTGTGATGCGTTTTCTCAAATCCCTCTGAAAAAAGGATCCATGAAATGGTGTGCCACTTAAACAATCGTCGTATACAGTGTCAATTCAAGATATACCTGGCTCTTCCAAAATATTGGATTTACACTGTTTTTGGACCATTAATACAAGGGGTGGCCACGAAGATAGCTGATGTGTACTTCGGTAGAAAAGACTTTCTGTTCTGTGCAACAATTGGAAGAGAACCCTCAAAAGTATTCATTCCCCTAATCAATAGCTAAAGAAGCCAAAAAAATGTAATTGCTCTTACAACTTTACAAGTATTAGGATAAGACTGGCACAGTGATAGCATTTCACCATGTCAATACAAAATTTTACCATTAGCTACATGTGAACCACCCAAAACTCTTACACCACTCCAATCATATATCAATTGGTACAAGGTCTTCAATCGACTGATCTGAGGATGTTCCAACTTTCTAGAAGACTTTAAGACAGCAATTGCAGGTAAAGACAAATCCGACAAGATTGCTTGGACAGATAGTCTATTTGCATCTTTCAGATGTGCCTAAAATAGTTTGTCATCCGCTGAAAACATCACACTTCCATAGCCAAATTACAAATTGATTATAGTTCATGATGGATCAAAGGTAGACATTGGTTCCCTCCTTTACCTCATTAGAAACAATACAGTCAAATTGAAACCTCAACAATCCAATTGGTTACACTGTAAAAAAGAAGCACTCAGCGTTGTCTCTTCAGTCAAACATATTGTTCCATACACACTACAATCCACACATTGTACTTAAATCCTGACTGATAACATGCCCTGCTTCCAAGCTTGGTCGAAAATGATTAGAGGAGAATAATCCGCCAACTCAAGAGGTACGACGTTTTCATCTACACTATCTGAACATAGTGTACACGTTCAATACGTCAGTGGATGGAACAATCTACTAAATGACTTTCAATCCCGTCACCCAGTTTTAATCTCGTCACCCAAATTCGTTTCAGAGAGCAGCATTGTTCTGTTTAAAAGATCGACGCTGAAACAGTGCTATCGGAGAATCAACCAATGCCGTTCGTTAACCGTTCTGTACTTAAAATACTGCTGATAGAATGTCCTGACCTTCGCCCTGTTAATTTTCACTCGTCCCAAGGTACCCTACCAACTACCAAGAAAAAGAAGGTCACATCTGTAAAACTTTACCTTTAAAAAGTAACTGTTAGTTGAAACGGTGATCTGGTAGTTCTCCATGCTATTGAATTTCATCACGAACAGGAAAAATTCTAATTCCTCAACAGTTTCTCTCTGGAATTGTCACGCCCATTCATTTTCGGTTAAATCACCCGACATTATATCGAATGTGTGTGTGAGAAAGAAAGCCTGGCACACAGATGAACTGGCAGCAACGATCAGCGTAGCAGCATACTTGGCAAATACCATGGGAAATCCACCACGAAGTAGTTAAAGAATGAATTTCACATCGGCGATGTTATCTGATGAGAAAGATTGAATTTGTTTGCAACAAAAATTTTCTTGCCACATCGCATTTCCATGTTTTCATGCTGAGCCAAGGACAGAGTTTGCAAATCCAAAGAAGGCAGGTGGGATCATTATTTATTGCTTCAACAATTTGTTTCATAATACCTAGCTTTATAAGTACTTGTGGGAATATGATGTTTACTGCAGGTATCAATGATTCTCTAATGACATTCATATCTTCAACTGTCAGTTGTTTATGGCTGGCCAGTCTTCCTAACAGTTCATGTCGTCTCTTTTATCTTAATAAGTAAGAAAGCATGGAATTTTTGTGGTATGTCCTTGCCATCCCAACTCAAAATTCCTTATCGTTAAATCAGTAGAAATGATTCATCAGTGGAAATGATTCGAGTATTTTTATCATTCTTATTGTGCTTCAGAACGCCCTTAATGTTTTCCTTTGTGTTTTTCAATGTTGTAGAANAAAGTAACTGTTAGTTGAAACGGTGATCTGGTAGTTCACCATGCTATTGAATTTCATCACGAACAGGAAAAATTCTAATTCCTCAACAGTTTCTCTCTGGAATTGTCACGCCCATTCATTTTCGGTTAAATCACCCGACATTATATCGAATGTGTGTGTGAGAAAGAAAGCCTGGCACACAGATGAACTGGCAGCAACGATCAGCGTAGCAGCATACTTGGCAAATACCATGGGAAATCCACCACGAAGTAGTTAAAGAATGAATTTCACATCGGCGATGTTATCTGATGAGAAAGATTGAATTTGTTTGCAACAAAAATTTTCTTGCCACATCGCATTTCCATGTTTTCATGCTGAGCCAAGGACAGAGTTTGCAAATCCAAAGAAGGCAGGTGGGATCATTATTTATTGCTTCAACAATTTGTTTCATAATACCTAGCTTTATAAGTACTTGTGGGAATATGATGTTTACTGCAGGTATCAATGATTCTCTAATGACATTCATATCTTCAACTGTCAGTTGTTTATGGCTGGCCAGTCTTCCTAACAGTTCATGTCGTCTCTTTTATCTTAATAAGTAAGAAAGCATGGAATTTTTGTGGTATGTCCTTGCCATCCCAACTCAAAATTCCTTATTGTTAAATCAGTAGAAATGATTCATCAGTGGAAATGATTCGAGTATTTTTATCATTCTTATTGTGCTTCAGAACGCCCTTAATGTTTTCCTTTGTGTTTTTCAATGTTGTAGAATGAACACCTTGAACTTCCTTGAACTGACGATGGATAATCTCCAATCTCCTTATACTCCTCTATGAATACCCTTCAATAAAACACCAAAAATGTGCTTGAAGAACAGGACACTATTTTGTCTTTGTTATAAGAAATTGAACAAATTTTGTATCTCTGATTCAGTGAAAAGTTATTTTTGTCCCTGGGTTTAAGAGGTGTTGACAAACCCTCGTACACCCAGGGACAAAAACTCGTACAGATGCTTTGTGTGGGCATTATATTCTGATTAGATCTGGAAGCTGGTAAGTAATGGCTGGATTTGACTCGGAGCAGCAACAAAGTCTTCGTCATTATAATCATCAAAGAGGTATTAATTACTTTTATTAATTATTTCTTTCAATAAATCAGATAACTACCAAAATTCAGGAAGAGGAATTTCACCACAATGAGCAACAAGTCATAACAGCTGGCTGAAAATTAGGATAGCTCCAAAAAAAATTGTTTTTTTCGATTCACATCTTTCGACCTTACTATGCAAATATAGCAGTGCCTTTTACATGTTTTTATCTTTCCCTCGCCGGAATGGCAAATCTCATAGATTTTATGATTTCATTTTTCCATTAGACGTGAATGGTCAAGAAAGGTTTTTTCAAATGGCATGTCGAGGACTGTTCTTGTCTTGATAACCGAGTTGCCATTCAAAATAAAGGTGGTAACCTTGCTTGTCAAATCAATAAGTAATCTGTTGTTTTCTGATATTCTACTTACACTACATCTATACCAAAATAGATCAGATTGGTATGGACAATTTGTCTTTGATATTGTTTTATTTATCTAAAATATAAGCATAAAATCCTTTTTTTTGTTCTGTTACTTAACCCACAGACTCGATAAGCTTCACACATGACCTCATGCTGTAACAAAAATAACAACCTAAAACTAGTGGAGCTTCTCCACACATAAAGAGATCATGCTTCTGTGCGCTAACAAACACATTTGCTATTCTTAATGACACATTGATACCCACAGAAGAAAAAGATCCTTATCATATTGGAGGCCTGACTTGAATTTGCTAAGGACTACGCCTAATCAAGTAGGAGGTAATGACAGTGAAAACCCTCTTGTCGATGACAGCTAGTTAATGTTTACATCTGTATTAGCAGATCACAATTCTAGTCCTGTTTTGTTTTACTTGATAAAGTTTATACCTACTCATATTAATAGAAAGGCAATCAAATCTGAGCTGTACTTACTATTTGAATTTTTAGAGCTGCTTTTTATTATTAAATATACAACAGTGGTAGGAACATAGGAAGACCTACTTATGCACCAGACAATGAACTTCTCAAAAGCAACTTACCTGGTGTTAAGATAGCCCTATGCCCTTTTCATGCCAATGTTAAAGTCTGTTAAAAAGATTATTGATTATTATCAGAGACCAAAAACCTTGATTTCGTGAAAAAGTTTACGAAGAGAAAAGCCCTGAATTTAATAGGCAAATGCAATTTCTGAACTCTGCAACTCAAAATTTCCTTAAATCAACCTTAATTTTGTAAGCACCAAAATATGCGATGACCTGTGTTTCACTTTTACACCGCAGAAATAAATTCCATTTTTGTATTCAGAATTTTGAAGGAGATTTTGATGTTGAGAACAAGAAAACAATTGTTTCAATTATAAGCCCTCAAATGGATTAGGGATAAAAGGGTGACCTCCTTTTTTAACGCTTTCTATAACTTCTCCCCGTATCGGAAACATGTTTCTGGCTATCAGTTTGTTATTTACCTGCTATATATAATTTACCTGTTATATATAATTAGCAAACTACTGATTGTTACTGAAACCCACAATATGGATATTTTATATCATATAATATATATATATATATATATATATATATATATATTATATGATATAAAATATCCATATTGTGGGTTTCAGTAACAATCAGTAGTTTGTTAATTTCAGTACTAAACAAAAACTACCTACGATAAAATGAAAGTAATCTTTTCACATTTCTTCGTCAAATTGACTTGAATGATGTAGTGTAGCTTATATGTAAACTAAAACAAAATGCATGTTATTATCTATGTATAGCATATATAGTAATAAAAAAAAAATAATAATAATAATTGCATAAAAAGTAGTTGATATGAAACGATCTTCTAAGCTGGATTTGGGTCCTTTCTCGAAGCCAAGAGAAAAACTGTAAAGCTGAAAATACATAATATTCAATTGAAAAGACCCAAACAATTGACCCAGATATGTTACTAGAGTCTTTTTGATAAGTCTCCATTTACATTTGTTTGAGAATAAAACAGCCCCCAACTTCGTACTGGACCTGGCATCGAATTACACTCACGCAAAATGTCTTCCTTTAAACAATACCAGATTATGGGTGGCGAAGGGCTAAAATTAAATACTAATGAATGGCCAAATTTTGAGTACCAAGTAGCAAAAAGTTTCACTCAAGGTTTAGGCCAGGGTAATGTTGTTACATTCCTTATAAGCCTTATCTGATGAAGCTCTGTACAGTACAGGTCTCAAAAATCCCCGGGTTCCTGCTTAATCACTTTAACTTAGTTAAAAATAACAAACAAAGGACACCATTGTACACGAGAAACTACTTTATAAATTGTCACGATGTTTTGTTTATCCCTATTGACATACTCATTGCAATGTGATAAAAGTTCAAATTACAGTTACGTAAGACAAAAGGTTTGGGAACTAGTCACAAGATCAGCAATAAGCAAAAAACACCACAAAACCCATAGGGATAACACTATGACTTCGACATTAGCAAAGCCAAAGCTTCTCGCTACGAACCTGGGCCCTCGGATAAGGAGAAAATTGAAGTATGAATAACGCTTCTTCTTTACAGGTTTCTCCTACAGTATCTACATAAAATGTAGTCAATCCTCAGCTATGTTGAAACCTTAATATTTTTAGAAGCTCAAGGGTAGAGCTCTATTAACCTTTACTCTTAAGCTTACCCTAAACAACAACAAAGTGTTTTACAAACAAAAATATAAACATATTGAAGTCATTCCAATTCAATCAAGCAACATTATTTCGACCCCATGAATGTCTATCTCTGTAGTCTTCGGTTCCATCGGAAAACACAGCCATGCATTTGTTTTTGCTAATATTCTGCCTTCTTTGTGAACCATCCCTTACATCACTAAGCTTTCAGTTTTTGTACACGGAGTTAATCATCATACGGCCCAGCATTTTCATCACCCACCCATTCCGAGCCTTCACGTGGTGCTTGGTCTGCGTCATCATCGAACATCTCTTTTTCGTCTTTATATTTTGCAGTTGAGTTGTCTGGGAGATTGGACTCTGGGTCCGTTCCGAATCAAGAAATGAATTTGAATGGTGGGCGCACTTTATAATGCGGCACACCAGCTGGTATAATGTTTTGATCGAGCGATCGATATGAGCACAAACCTGAAAAGTGCATTGCCTTTTATCCAATGGAGGTGCTGACTTATCCTTGTCTTTTGGTGATTGCCTCTCGGTTTGATGATTTCATATGTTTTCTTTGAATTGAAAACAGAAGGTATTGCTGCTGGTCCAGATTAAATTGCTGACATGCCCGCAAGGAACCAAAAGTTCTCTATTGACACTATGCCATTTCATCAAGCTATACTGGTAGGCATTCTTTGGTTAGACTCTGGTTCGGAAATCAGCAGTGTGACTCTTTTGTACATGTGATCGTTTTGTCAGCTTCTTCTTCACTGGAGTGGGCCCAGAAAAAGTAGGCAGATTTAACCATCTTCTTGATGGATGGAACATTATCTGATACTTTCGTAGTACGATTAACTGCGTCAGCAGTTTTTGTGCTTGAAGAAAAAGATAACGTTGATGAAGCATAAAAGTTTTTCTTACAGCTAAGTAATTGTGGCTCCAGACCTTGAGCCTTGGCAAATATGTTTTTCATATGTCATAAGAAACCTTCTTTAAATCATGTATTACTTCATCAACAATTTCTACATTTACCTTCTCTTCTCGATGACTAAAAGCCTTGGCAAAATTAAACGAACCTAGAATTTATAGGCACTTTACTTTCGATATGATGTTTACTTAAAGTAGTTTCACTTTCTCAAATATGGATGAAGAGATACCAGGTGGATATTTTAATTATTAGTGAATGCCAGTGGACAGAAGAGAAGAGGAAGAAGCTTGCCTCAGGTCAGATTGCCATTTACAGTATAGACGATGAGCTAAATTTACTAAAAAAACACAGATATCATAGTCTTCAAGAGCCTGGTCTTGTTTGTAATATTTTGTGGATGTGAGAATTTGCAAGTGGCAAAAGAAGAAGAGAAGCTTGGTACCCTCTAGAGCAAATGTTTCTGAAGGGTCTTCAAAATAGGTTTTGAGAGAGTAACAAATAAAATCAGCGAGGAAGTAAGGGGAAGTAAATGAAGCTCGATCGGAAATTTACTCAAGATGGAACCAAATGACGACTGTGCTTTTATGTGAAGTTTTGAGGTTAGAAAAAATAGTGGCGGCTCTAAAACCGGGTACTGGAAAACGCCTTCTTTGCATCCGTGTTAGTTTAATTCATGCACATAATCTCATGGTTCGGGGATAAACTATGTTATTATAAATAACCTTCAGATCGTAAAGAACAACGAAAAGCTGTGGCTAGGTGCTTAGGGCAGCTGCGTACTAACGAAGGGTTTCTGGATTTGACTATCCTTGCATGAAACACTGTGGAATCACAAAATTGCTATTGGTTGTTATCAGGAAGGGCAGTTAGTTAAGATATAACCCAATGCACCCATAAAGTCACTTACAAGTGCTGTGTCTTCCCAGGGATAATCCAAAAGCGACGATTTCCCATTATCTTTGGTCCAGCCCTAGAACAATGGTAAGATAAAGATGTTTAAACATGAAATAAGAAACCAATGAGAAGATCAAAGAATTGGCCTGCTCTCCATCAATTTGGTAAGTGCTACAGCAAAGTCAAGGAAAACATAGGGTTCTTGCGAGCTAATGACAAGATTTGCGTCACAATGAAAACTAAGCTTAAAATCTTTAATCGAGTCAATATTAACCAATTAGCTAAGATCTTATAATCGTATAATATCTAAAAGTCAAAATATGTGAGAAAAAAATAAGTTTTTTGTAAAAGACCTTTCGAACTTTTCATAAATATATCAAAGGGAAGGAGATGGAAGAAACCCTCAATCATTCAGGTTCCTTTTATGTCTGAGCCTTTGATCATATATATCTTTGGTTGTTTTCTTTTCTGAGGTATTGTACAGACTACTATACATTAGAAAATTTGATAAATGCAGAAACTATCCTTTTGCTGGAACGAGGGAGTCACCTGGTATAGGGTAAAGTACAATCTTTGTTTTTTGAGAGCATGACCTCCAAAAGATGCCTCAAAGTTAGTAGTAATAATGTAGGACTTGCAAGTGTATGAATATTGTGATCTTTTTTTCAGTCATAATCAGCTTTCTGCTTAATGCTATTTTTAATTCTGTCAAATGAGTATACGATATTTGTTTTTCCTAATCAGCTTGTTAATTCTTTGAATTCCGTGTCACGCATGTCATTCGTGAACTCAAACATATAACTACTTAGGCTGCGGATTTCAGCTTCAAAATATCACCTATAGGGTGCCAACATAGTATGGAATGTTCTTTAGGCCCTGTTCTACCTTTCTCTTTGTCACTTAGAATATTGTCATGGGCCAGATGGAAATAATTTTATCTTCCAAGGTTGTCAAGTAAAGAGAGTCTGAGAATTTCTAACAACAAAAAATGCTCGTAGTAGTTCTGGAACCTGATGTATTAATATGGCCCCTATGCTTTGTAACAGCTTGCTGTAAAGTGCGACTCGACTGTCATCTTACCCAGAGTCAAAACTCTGTGGCATTTGTTAAACGGAGGTAATTACTAAAGGTCGAGCAAAGTTTAAACTAAATTCGATTCAGATAAATTTTACTTGCTTTAAGGGGTAAAAATTACAACATAATAATACAATAATATAATAATATAATAATATAATAATATAATAATATAATAATATAATAATATAATAATATAATAATATAATAATATAATAATATAATAATATAATAATATAATAATATAATAATATAATAATATAATAATATAATAATATAATAATATAATAATATAATAATATAATAATATAATAAAATAATATAATAATATAATAATATAATAATATAATAATATAATAATATAATAATATAATAATATAATAATATAATAATATAATAATATAATAATATAATAATATAATAATATAATAATATAATAATATAAAAATATAATAATATAATAATATAATAATATAATAATATAATAATATAATAATATAATAATATAATAATAAAGTAATATAATAATATAATAATATAATAATATGATGATATAAAATACATTAACATAATAATATAATATTATAATTACTGTTGTTGAAACTACAAAATATATCTTGGGATCAAAACAACAAGGCTCTCCAGCCAAGTGTTCGATGGCAGACTAAACTTTTATAATGCAACAGTAAGAAGAAAGGGTAATTTTACTAGTAATGAAATATAGTAAATATATTCTTGCAAAACTTTTACAAGTAGCAAGATTGAATTGAAAGCATTTAATGAGAGCAAAACAAGATGACAAGGTGAGAAGAGAGAGACAAAAGAGAAAGGAAAAGAGAGGGAGGAAGAGAGAGAAAATGATTTTTTAAAAAACTATACCAAGAGTTTGTGGATTGTAGAATATTATCTTGGTCAGGAGAATGGAAAGATATTTTAACAATTGTCTCTAGCACTCTAACAAAAGATGTCAAATGTTGGTGAGTTCTATACTTGAATTAAGTAATCAAAATCCCCCTAAAAATCTGGGTTACACTGTTGCTTCTCCAGATACTGGAAGTCCAAATTAAGGAAGGAGTTGAGCTTCCTTTAACAGATGTGGTGAGAGTAACTGCCGACTGTTTTGTGTGACAAAAAAGAAAGGATTCAAGAAATAGCAATTGGCCACAGAGGAATATATATATTTAAATGACGCTGAGTCCAATAATTTGTGCTGTCCCCAGCGCATTCTGTCAATATGTGTAAACGCTGTTGACATTATATTTTATCGTTGTAATTGGTCTTGTATTGTTATAAAAATATTGGTATGCATAGTATCAGTTTTTCAAGTTACCACCCAGTGCGTTCAAATGAATTTTGGCAGATAGGTATTAAGGACCTGTGGGACACTTTAACGTTAGAATAACAAAGACAACAATAAAAGGAATATCAATTTCAATAAAAACCAGAGTCTAAAGTTTATGTTCTGTTCCGTTCATTTACCGGTTGTAAACAATAACCAAATTTGATATACTATATTATTTCACAAACAGGCTAAAAAAAGGATTTTTAATTATATTTTTGAGAATAGCTCTTGGCATTGAGTAACATAACGCTAGAGGAGCTGTGGCTTAATGGTTTCTGCAATTGCACAGTAACCAAGGGATTCCAGGCTCGATCACCAGAGCGGGAGGGGAGAATTTGTAACTTTACAAAAGAAAAAGCCATTGGTTGAGGTCAGGAAGGGCATCCGGCCAAGAAATTCCTCACTGCCAAATCAAAGCCCCTCTGAAGGGTCTCTCTGAGCCTCAATTGCTGGGAAAAATGATGTTAAAGCCAGAAAAAAATTGAGTAAGATAAAGCTATCCCTGGAATAGTAATGAATATAACTATTAGATTTTTTTTTGGTGCTATACAAATTACAGAAGAGCAAAGGTATTGGTGAGGCAGAGTATGTTCTTTTTCAAAATAAGTATGTCATCAATGGTATTCTGTCAGAAGTTGAATGTAATTTTAAAATATTTAGTGCTTTCATGAAAGCGAGTCACGTTAGAGTTGGTCACAGCTGTGCTAGTAGAATTGCCTGTTATTGGCGCTCAGATGCAAATTTCTCTAAAGAAACCAAGGCTGGATTAAAGACAATTGTATTGAACAAGCATGATCAACCATGAAAGAAAATTAGATAACGTTGAAAAAGTGTGTTTTTACCAGAAAATTTGTGTCAAGTATTAGCTTCATGGAAATAGTTGATTTGTGAGTAAGATGGACTAATGTTCAAAGTGAAAAAAAGTGAATGTAGTACATGTAATGGAATGGCCTCAGTGAGGAGTCACCCGGTAGTTTGTTTCACAGTCAACGGTTTAACATTGTTACATTGACATATATTTATAAACCTTTTTTTCCTTGTTTCTCTAGAAGTCTTTTTTCTCCTGCAATTAAGGATAGGATAACTTGGAAGTCAATTTCAAGAAATCGTCCAACACATGCTAGCATGTAAAACGGACGTTAAACCGAATATGATGATGATGATGATGATGATGATGNGAGTAAGATGGACTAATGTTCAAAGTGAAAAAAAGTGAATGTAGTACATGTAATGGAATGGCCTCAGTGAGGAGTCACCCGGTAGTTTGTTTCACAGTCAACGGTTTAACATTGTTACATTGACATATATTTATAAACCTTTTTTTCCTTGTTTCTCTAGAAGTCTTTTTTCTCCTGCAATTAAGGATAGGATAACTTGGAAGTCAATTTCAAGAAATCGTCCAACACATGCTAGCATGTAAAACGGACGTTAAACCGAATATGATGATGATGATGATGATGATGATGATGATGAATTACCCTGGCACTTGTTTTGATAGTTCCAATGGATCTATGTACTTGGCCATATCATCTCATATTCTTTTTACAGCCAGAACGGAAGAGGGTCTTGGTATAGGCCGATTTGGTGTCTGATGCTTGACAGATTATTCTATTTAAGAGAAATCAGAGTATATCTGTAGCAGCTGATTTCCACTCTTGCATCTCCTTCTTAAGTTTTCTTCTTAGTTTGCTTCCTTACCTGCCCACAGGAAGATGACAAATGTCACTTTATTGAGGAGTTTCTTCTTTTTTGTTGTTTGTTTGTTTTCTGCAGCTGCCCCTCCACAATATTTTCAGTCTTACCAATATTCATTTTGTTTTTGAGATTTCCTATTATTGGTTTTAATTTCTATGTACTTCAATTACTAAACATACTTGATCTTTGCTCCACACATGGCAATGTATTCTTTCACGGTATTTCTGCTTTGTTTCACAAGCATTCATCTACTTTCGGCGTTATAGTTTTTCTTTGCTTCTTTGATATGAAGCGAAAGCTAGTTAAATATTAATTAGACAATATTGATTGAAACAAGGTCAAAACCACAAGGTTTTAGGCAGCTCTAGCTTGCATGGGCAAAGAAAAAAGCGAAATCTTCTTTCATCAGAGTTTTGGACATACTCTGTAGGTTTCACTTAGTGATGGCTTCCAGTACTTTTAACATGTATACATTACGCACAGGTAAGCATGATATGCTTAGGCCTTTGAAGAGGTTTGTTATGGTGTAGAGTCTTACGTTTTTCTTTTAAACAAAGTCAAGGAAGGAAAAAACCCAAATATGATTCTTGGGTTTAAAATGTAGAAGTTCTGGCTAATTTTTTTTTGGGGGGAGGGGGGTTACTGTTGAGACCAACAAAATGCCTTTCATTACTGTACATTTTCTCCATTCGTAATGTCATTTTGTATTTACTTACAATTTACCTCACTATTTCTTCATTTAGTTCATTTTAACTTTTTTTCTTATGTTGTTTATCGTACTTGCAAGGTATAATACAGAGCGTTGTGTTTAACTTCCCTTTTTATTTATTTTTCTAATATGACTACAATATTTTTGTCGTTTTTAAAAGCCCGTTAGCTAAACTGACATATCTAAAACAAATGCTACTTAGGACTTTAAAAAGAAGCTTTGAGAGAATAACTGTTCTGCTTTGACAAGATTTATTAGAAGGTATATAAAAACATAAGGACCCAATTATTTTCACTTAATGAAAAGCATATTGAACTTTAAAGTACCACCAGTTAACTTGTTATCTCTGTTAAAAGTAGAAGTATGTTTATGTGAAAACAATCTTACTCGATTTGTTGGTATTCCTATTCTACTAAGACGAAAGACCTTCAAACTATTAATATGCTATTAAAATCTCTCTTTACAGCTGATTAACCCAAAGAAAAGATTATATTCCAGTCATTTTTTCTAAAAACATTGCCTTTCCAAGTATTCCACTACTTGAAAAATAATGCTTTACTATCCGAAGAAAAGTTTTTTGATTTATTTAAACAATTACTAGTTCAAATCCTAACAAATGCTTAAATTTAGACTTTTTTCCCAAAAATATAATTTGAGACCATGTAAAAATGAAATCAGTAGAGAACATTGTTGTATATTTGGTAACCCTGGAAAAGTACATCTGAACCCTTTTTTGTCATAAATATCTTATGAAAATATAAGGATTTATACTATGCTCATACGGCTTTTAAGCCGTTAACATTTGTTACGTCATATTATGAATAGAGACGGAAAAACCATGTTCTGTTTGCCACGTGTTCTATGAGAATTATGTCAGGCTTTTATCAAAACTTCCCTGATACTGAGTTTTCGTTTACCCTGAAAACGTCCTTTCCTTGTTTTTGGCTAGAGCCAAATCAGCATATTGTTGTCCTTTATATTTTGAACAAGGGTTGGAAATAACTATATTGATAGTATTATGCATGCTTTAGAATTGTTGATATGACAACGCTTTGTTTTTCTACTACAGAAAAAATCAACAGGTACAGGAAGTTTCCTGCAGCAAGTTTTCTTTTTCCCCTCTGAGCTGTTGTTTAAGACAAAGCTGGCAGACAACCACCCCCGCTAAGTGAAAATAAGGTTTGCAGATCACCAACACAAAGTATAGTTGCAGCCCACGTCAGAGGAATCCTAAGGCTCTAATTGAATCTTCAAATTTAGAGCATTACACTCATTTCAAAGGAGGAACTCAATCAATGTTATACTTTCGGTAATGTTAAATATTTCACAGACACTTTTGGATCAAGAAAGGGAGAATGAGTAGAAACAAATTGATGGGCATTTTATCATGACGGTTAACCAACTCATACTAGAAACAAGAACCTCAACTAACTGGTGTTGCCGTATTACCAAGGCTTAGTTCACGATTTTGCGAATTGTTTTGTAATGACATTCAGCCTGAAAGCTTGAGATAGACAAGGCGGACAAAAAAACCCGCTCAGGAAAACCCTCAAGTGCACACGGGGATACCCTAATTTTCCCGAATGCAAGCAACTTTAAAGACCCAGTTACAATACAAGGTGTATAATTATTTGTTTTTGGTTTTCTGTAGGAAATATTGTTGAAACAATTTTCTGCAGTCACCAAAGCCTGTCGGTCCCTCCATAACAGACCATGTTCAGGTGTTATCATACATTAGACTTAATTTGTTCCAAGAAATCGGGATTCCTACAAGATCAACTTCAGTTCAGATGTCATTCAATGCATTAATGGCAGAGATTTTACTAGTATCTTTTACATATATTCTTATTTTGTAGCATGCAGATAATAGTAAACGAGAGGAGCCGTGGCTTAATGGTTAGTGCTATTGCACCGTAACCAAGAATTCCGCTTTCGATTCCCCGAACGGGCAACTTTTGAACTTCACAAAAGAAACAGCCATTGGTTGGCGTCAGGAAGGGCATCCGACCAAGACATTCCTCACTGCCAAATCCAAGTCCCTGTGAAGGGCACCGTCTGAGCCCAGGGGAAATGATATTAAATTAAAAAAAAGAAGATAATAGTAAACGAAATACTCTTTCTATTTCAGGAATCTATTTTCTCAGCAAAGTACTGTTGCTGGCTAACAATTTGCATTTCAATCTTTCCTCTCAATTACAGAAGGGAAACTTTGGAGGCCATTCATTTAGATACTGTTACTAAGAGTGAATCTTCCTATTTATCACTGTGTATTGTTGTTTCTAACCTCAGTATGTACAGTCCAACAATTGTCATCAGAAATTTAGATTTTTTGTCTCTTTGTTTTGCTGTCCTTCCTTCACAGTTCCATAGCAAAGTAATGTATAGTTTTTCTCAACGTTGTTGCATGAAAAGGTTTGAGAAGGAGAGATGCAGGAAGAAAGGAAGAGAGAGAGAGAGAGAGAGAGAGAGAGAGAGAGGTGGAGGGAGTGTGTAGAGGACAGAAATAACCTTGTTTCAGTAGTCTCTGCTGTGGTCTGTCATGGTTACCAGATTAGTCATTAGGTTCAAGTGGAGAATACTGAGTTTGTACATTTTTTCAGAGAGAAAGTTGGGAGAGGTTAAAGAAATAAATTATGTTATATATGACTTACTTCAAATATATTAATGAAAGAGTTAAAAACCTTCCATAAAAAATAAAACAGAAAATAACCCCCTAAACTGAAATAGATTCCAACTTTCCTTATGTGGAAAGAAAGATAAATGCAAATAAAGGTAATATTACTGAATTGTAAAGATTAAAGAAAAAGAGCACAAAATTAAGTAAATGGAATTGATTAACTGAAAATAGACGTCGTTGATATCGATATTGATGAGTCAGAATGCCAAAATAAATGCTTTAATAGTAACATATCGTACCATGGGGAAGGTAATGCTGTTGATTTGGTCGACGTGACACTAAGCTGTTCTGCATGTCAGGATTCTCCAATTCATCATACTCTAATCAGTTGGGGTTGTCGTGATAATACAATATATAGACATTTCTTCAAAAAACTCTCCCGTTCCTCTTTTTAATGGACCTAGGTCCCAAAGGCATTTAAGAATAAAAATGAGCACTTTGTTTAGCAATTTTGCTCTTACTTTTCCTTAATGACTCAGCTTATCTACTTCCTGATAAATATATATATATATATATATATTTATTCCTTTCTCTCTCTTTCTTTCATTCTCTCCCTTTCTTTCTCTCTCTCACCCTCTCTCTCTCTCTCTCTCTCTCTCTCTCTCTCCGTCTCTCTGAAAACTGATAAACTCTTACACAGTTTTCATATTACTTCAAAAAGGTTGTTTGTAATAGTGATTTGTTGAATCCGTAAAAAGCAACTAAAACTGACGGTATCCCAGTTGTTGCTTCCTGCAATTGTTCCTTAAGGTTATCTCCTGTGTTGTCTTAGCTGTTGCAAGAGTGGATCTTGCATATAATGGTTTCCTTTTCTCTTGTTAATTTTCTTCAGTAATTCCTGCCTTTAGAAATTGCGGTAGACGGTCTGGCGCTAACATTTATAGGCTAACGAGTCTCCTTATAATCGTTCATAAGGTTTGTGGTTTTATTTTATAAACGATTCTCTTGTGAAATATCTTAATTCTATTCACCTGTTCTCTGATGCACATCATGTTTTCATGCCGGTCAGTCTAGTGCTACTCTTCTTATTATTATACCTGAGTGCAAATATTGCACCTTGAGTAAATCTGATAAAACTGGAACAGTTTGTCACGACATATCTAAGCAAGATTTGGCATACATGACTCTTAAGGGAGCTTTAGTTCTATAGTGCTTTGACTATTGGCTTGACATCATTTCATCTTTTTTTAGTGACCGTAAGTTAAAGTTTGTTCTAGATAGGCAGTCGTCGTTTAGGTACTCCACCAGTACTTGTGTTTGGACGTATCTGTCCCAGATCCTACTCTTTTTCTCCATTTTCTCAATGGCTGGTTTTTCATATCATCACTCCGATAGAAATCTAGGCCAATGTTTCCACGCTGTATTCTAGCTAAGATAAATCTGGCGATTTGTCTGATAAGGTTGAGATGGCTTGTAATTTTGAGTAAGATATTTGATCTCTTGTTTACTAGCATAAATGTGGCCAGTAGCATTAAACTCTCCTTAAATTAAAGTTTCCTCAAGTAACCATTCCAAACTTCTTTCTTTCCATCTATCTTGATAAATAGCTTTGACTGACCTGAATATCGCTCTTCCTGCATTATTGGGAAGAATTTCTGGCACAGCTTTTCATAGAGTATTAACAATGCATCTATTGCTAAGTCGACTGTAAAGGAGATAGCTTACTTCTACGTTTAAGGACTTATTTGGCTCCCAAATCTATTTGTATCTCTATGAGACTATTATTCATCCCTACTTCAGAAAATGCTGTCATATCTAGACATGCGCTGCAGCTGATTGTGTTAGTTTGTTGGACAACAGCCAACATTGAACCTGTACCCATATTGGTTACGTCTTCTATCTTGAATGTTAGATTTTTTCTCATCGTTGTAATGTGGCTTCCTGGTCTCTTTTCTATTTGTATTTTCATTAGCACTGTTAAGCAACTCTTGTGTCTCCAGTTCCACCTTTGAGAAATTTCCAGCTCATCTGCTAGACCTGTGTTCAGCTCTCATCAGTTTACAGTGAATCCCCTTAAGACATTACGTAACTTATTATATAACAGCATTTTCTTTACTTACATCTCTCGAGTCGGGAATTCGCTTTTACAACCATTTTTCCCTCTTCAGTGCCATTCCCAGCCTTTTAAGTTTAATGTTCACAGTTAATTGTTTTCGATTGAAATTCTGTTTTTACTATCAAGCACATTGTATCACTTCGTAGTGTTATGACCTTGCAAGTAGCAAATGATTAAAAAGGATCAGATATTCTCAAAAAAGGTCAGTAAATACTCTATTTATTACTGTGTCATCAAGATTAGTATCCACACTCAAATTTTCAAAACTTAAACCTGATTTTTTTAAACTTTCTACTTGATACCAACATTGGAAGTATTGGTAACAATTTTGAGTTCATCTATTTACTTATAAGGACATTGTCAATTGAGATTTTTTACAAGAGTACAACAACCAACACCCTTAGGGAAAGTCAATGTGATTGCTCCTTCTAAGTGACTGCCCTCTCTTTAAGTACGAAAACTCTCCCTCTACATCTGACCAAGCTTCTACTGAATAGAATCAAGTTGATGTTATTTGTTTTTGAGCAAGATAAGAGGTGGAGTTTTCCCAGGCTATAGAGATTTCCTTTTTGATCTTAACAAGCCCACCTGTCAGTAGTAGTTAGTAAAACTAATGATCCAAAAGATCGTCTTTTATTTTCTCTGTTCGACCGGCAGATCGCACCATACACAAAAAGATTACTTTATTTGGGAGTAGATTATAATTTAGCTCTGAATATTTAACTTTACTTTTTGAAGATGATGAGCAGATAAACGTTGAACTGTGCTTGTTAGCATAAAATAAATATTTGATGAGAGAAGCACACATGCTAATTGATCTGAAACCAGTCGGTATTAACTTTAAGTTTGAAAATAATTCGAGGATGTCAATCTGTTGTGAAAATCTGATATCTATTTTTTTTTTCATTTAGATTTGGCACAATAATCCAGAGCAAAAAATAAAAGTTAAAAAAAACCTTGAGATTTTATAGCTTTAATGTGTGTCAAAAAAAGTTTTGGAAAAGTACATGTGATACAGATTTCTAAAACAGTGGGAATAAAACTAATGAGGCGGATTTGTAAGGTCTCTTGACTCCAAGCTTTTTTCACAGGTGAAATTCAACACTTTGTGAATAGATAATGAACACTTTTTATTTGAACTACTATTTGTCTTTTCCAGTTGATACGATATTATCAACAGTTTTTAGGACGTTAAATCCTCCTTTCCAGCTTCCTTAGCAACAGAGGAGGATTTGTGTTTTGATTGGTTGATCCATCTAAAAATATATCATTTTAACAAATATGGCATTTTGAGGACGTTAAATCCTCCTTTCCAGCCTCCTTAGCAACAGAGGAGGATTTGTGCTTTGATTGGTTGATCCATCTAAAAATATATCATTTTAACAAATACAGTATGGCATTTTGAGGACGTTAAATCCTCCTTTCCAGCTTCCTTAGCAACAGAGGAGGATTTGTGCTTTGATTGGTTGATCCATCTAAAAATATATCATTTTAACAAATACAGTATGGCATTTTGAGGACGTTAAATCCTCCTTTCCAGCCTCCTTAGCAACAGAGGAGGATTTGTGTTTTGATTGGTTGATCCATCTAAAAATATATCATTTTAACAAATATGGCATTTTGAGGACGTTAAATCCTCCTTTCCAGCCTCCTTAGCAACAGAGGAGAATTTGTGTTTTGATTGGTTGATCCATCTAAAAATATATCATTTTAACAAATATGGCATTTTGAGGACGTTAAATCCTCCTTTCCAGCCTCCTTAGCAACAGAGGAGGATTTGTGCTTTGATTGGTTGATCCATCTAAAAATATATCATTTTAACAAATATGGCATGATATTATCATCGACAAATCAAGTTTGGCTAGAAATATGTAGCAAGTAGTCTATAGGTTTTTGCCCCACAATGAGAGTAATTCTTAAAGTTGGAAAAATAATTGTTAAAATCTTACCTTGCATGCTGGAAAAGAATGTTTCACAAAGTGTCATTGAACAAATATGAAGTAGAAAATTGTCTGGGATGTTTTGATAAGTAATATTTTAACACCTTTCGAAAGCAGGTTCCCACAACTGAGTGGAAAAACATTTGACCGTAAGACGTGTGTCTCTCACATGTCTATACCACAAAAGGAATAATTTTGTTATTTATTGAAACTAATTAATGTTGTGCCTATTTAATCTTTGTAGCAGACATTAAAAGGTTGTAAAACGTTATTGTAATAAACAAATCTATCAAACCTTTTTAGTTCATTTTTTTCAGTATTCTTCTCAAAAGTTGGTATTTCAGGAATGCTCTACGAAGTTCTCTGACTGACGTTAAATTCAACAGACCATAATTATTTCTGTCAATGCCTGAAATTTTTAAAAATAAATAGCAGTGCTCTATTTATGTTTACCTGTAAGGAAGTTCAAGACTTTTGAGAACCTTCTGAAATCCATATTATTGGTTAAAAGCTATCAAACGTTTATTCCTGCGTCAATGAAATCAGGAAATGGGCTCTTGAGCAAAGAGGTAGCCAAAATGTTTCACCATAGATAGACCTGCATGTAGCTAAAATGTAAATGTGAGAGGGATTTTGACCAATGGGTGGCTAATTAATCAGTCAGTTCTAAGGAGAAGGCTAAATAAGGGAAAGAGGTATTGTTTTTTTCATCGAATCGTCAAGATTACTTCGAGGCAAAGGGCAACTTGTGTTAATAGTACACGACTCCACATTAATGCTTTTGTGTGCAATTTTGAAATGTTGGAATGAAGCATCCCAAAATTCAAAGACGTTATAACCAAACAGAAACACTCTTTAAATATGTACGACAAAGGATTCCTCTAAGTCTTATTATCACCTAAAATGATTCACAGATCCAAAGCCTTGAAATACGTATACAAATTTCAAGATTTTGCTTGATAATTTTGAAATAACACAAGTACTGAGTACAGAATTGCCCTTACCAGGTATTGTGGAGCACTACCTTCTCAAATAACATGTGTTTAGGGTATTTCTCAGCATACCCAGTGATAATCTTATCAAAATTCAGCTTAATGTCTCGTTCATCAAATATTACAAGCCATCCAACAGAACACTCCTCTCCCTTAAGAGCTAATGAAAATCTTAAGACATGTGTTTTCTCTCTCAGGACTGTTACTGGTAATAAAAGTTTACAGAGCCAGCCTTCAGGGAAGAGAAAAGGCGGATATCTTTGTTTACTAAAGTCACAGATACGGTCATCTGTTTAAGAGTTTAAGATGACTGCATCCTTTTTTAGAAGCTTTCTTCTTGATGGGAGTTGCTTGGTTTATTTCGTAATTATCAAGAACCTTGTTTTCAACCATAGCAACAAATCCTAAGCTACACAGTCTGGTTCGTTTTACTTTGGAATAGATTTAGTAATTTCAGTAAGACATTGTCTGAGACTGTCAAGTTCCATGCCAACTTTCTGAGAAACGTTTTGACAAAACGTTTCGACGGATATCTCAGGGCTACAACGTGTTAGAATGGCGAATGGATCAGAGTACTGGAAATGTTCAGTTTCTACTATTGTCTCTAACAGGAGAAGGAAATTCTGATGGAAAAGTTAAAAAATGCTGTGACCCTCTCTTTCAATCTTGGTCTTGGGACGGTGACTTTTAAATAAAATTTGAGAGAGCACTAGCATTTGAATATTAAAAAAATTAACCCAAATTTGCCAACAGCTTATTTACCACTTCTAGCTCTTTACCTATGATCAGAATTTTCCATCGTAGCTAACACAGTAACCAGTCCAGTGGTTTTAGAAAAACGGACATTTAGCACCTGGATCAAGTCATTGTTATAACCTAAAGACGAGCGTCAAGTTTGTTGACAGTCACTTCAATGATGCGACATTATCTTTACTGTGCCTCAAAGAGTTGACGTCTCTCGTGAAGACATCCAATAGCAAGCAATGCCCAGAAATAAATATAAATATAGATAAATATGGGGTTTGAATTTTTAAATGGTTGAAGTCTGTAAATACTAC
The DNA here is from genome assembly GCA_003991215.1 of Morbakka virulenta. Taxonomy (NCBI): domain Eukaryota; kingdom Metazoa; phylum Cnidaria; class Cubozoa; order Carybdeida; family Carukiidae; genus Morbakka; species Morbakka virulenta. Next base: position 1,144,689 of record RDPX01000014.1, on the reverse strand, counting down.
CTTATAAAGGCGTTTCAACGTCTACATTCCCTATTTTCCCCTTAAGCTTATTAAAATTGTCATATCATACGGATGAGCAACCTACCTTCCATTATCAAGTTACTATATACCCAATTCAGATCTTTACAAGTTCTTGTGGTGAAGCATTACAAATGGCCAAGTAATTTATCTAAAATGAACCAAAGTTAATATTACTTTAGCAGAGCAAAATACGAACGAACCACATAATAGAAGGGAAAATAAAGATATAAATAATTAGCTAGTTATTTAACAAGTTAGAAATAATAAAAGATAAACCTCAAAGTCAAAACTTTAATTAAAATTTTAGAATTTACATATTTACACATTTAAAAAAAATTTACTTCAAGTTGCACTTGAATTGATTTCATTTTATATCATTGCTCATTTAGTCGTACCTAATATTACAACTCTCTATCTTTCATTCTTTTGAGTATTACTCAGATATTACTAATATTGGATATCGATTTTACCGAAATTTTTATATTTGCATCATTGTACTCTTTTGTCCTGTTGTATTCTTTTACTACAATATTATCATACTTCTATATAGCTCCTTATTTTTCTTCCTACCCCTTCAATTTTTCTTATCAAGCTCTTATTTTTCTTTAAAATTTCTGTATTAGTGTCAATGCATAATCACTCTTGGAAGACAATTTTCCTCAATAAGTTTTAATGTTTAACTAATCTTGTTAAGTAGAAGTCAAAAAGCGGCTTTATCATCATTATTCCTTGAAACAGTTGTTTTCAAGCTTTAAAGTCACATACACATGGTCTTCTTTTACTAATTTATGAGCAGTAAGCAGTAGCTCGTTCTGAAGACTGTTATCTTTAGATCTCGCCGTTATTACTAGATAGCAGAGGCTTTGAACTTTACAGTACATCATTTATATCAGTGGTATTCATAAGTTTTAGAGCTTTGATTATGTTTTTTTCAATTGATTTCATTTTCAGGGCTGAAGTTTTTATTCATAAGTACAATTTTCTTTAAAAACCCACATTTTATTGTCGTATTTCGCGAGTTGCTAAATCTTTCCAAATCAAATCAACCGATCTCACATTAGTATCATTTCATAGCCAATACTATACTTATTACAATTACAACTGTCTCCTTCCTACATTACTTGAAGTAGTTGACAAGTGTCTTTTTTTAATTTGATGAGTAACACTATTAAAAGACACCCAATGCTGATTTTATTGCAAGAGCTATTGATATAATTGATCTAAAAGTAAATATATTACAAAAGGAAAAAGTCCAAGTTGCTCTATTGGAAAATCAAGAAAGAAAACCAGGCCTGTATCGTCATGGCATAGCAAAATCCTACAATGCGCCACGCGTTTGGCGCCACGGTAACTCCAGAATGACACAAACTCCAAAAGCAATAATATGATATCAAGTTATTTCATTTCAGTTGTCCACCCTAACCAGACCAAATGATCGGCATCAACAGAGAAGAGAAATAACGATTAAAAACGAGGTCAATGTCTGAGCTCAGAGAACGAAAAAAACCCGGACGTTTGAGCCCAGAGACGGAAAAAGAAAAGAAACTAATATGAATAGTTCAGAGCAGAAAGGCAAAGGTAGACTTTATAATGTCATTTCCATAAACATTATTAGGTCGCTTGTTACTCTGGGTGTACTACTCGTTTTTTGTGGCAAGTATTAGCATTTCTTTTTGTTTCATGTGATAATCGATTGATAATTGATAATTATCTTTATGTTACACATGAAGATAATCAACCGGATGCTACCACCCATGACAACAATACTATGATTTTAGGGTGTCAATGGAATACTGACATTGGCAAAGTTCCTTTTGGCCTCACTGGCATCATTGATATGTTAAAAACTCGGCAAATACAAAAGGTTTTGGTTTTTTTATATTTATTGTCAGTTAATACAACAATATAAAATACTATACTTGATGGTGAGATGGACAGTACAAACATAAAGGAATAAATAAGGTGTAGCAGAAGTAATAAAATTAGATAAGATCAAGAAATCATCACAAAGTCATTTGTATACTGGACCTTTCACTAATAGTATCCCAGGGACATTTTAGGCCTTTCACAGATACCCAGCCACCAAAGACCAGTTAAAAGAGAAGAGAACAAATAAAGATGGACAGAAAGGAGACAATACTCCATGAACGGCAAGACATATGAGTCACTTCCTTAAGTCCCCAAGAGGAGGCACTTCCTTTTGGTTGGTTGTGAATCAGCGACCCAACATGTCAAGACCAGAGATACAGAATGGTGGGACCCAACACTCAAAAGCCGACCAAGGAAGAGCAAGAGTCCTACATTTGGATTCCACAACTTTTGTTTAACTCCTCTGCGACTTTCATTTTTACACCCAAATGATGGTCTTAGCTATGTTAAAAAGGCATTTTTGGTTACGAAGTGTATCAATGTGATTTGTCTTCGGTAAAAAGTGTTTCCAATCAACCGTCGTTTATTTATATCTCCTCTTATCATGCTTTCCGAAAAGAAGAATCAATTTGATATAGGGAATTACCATTATTAAAAATACCGGTTGGCAATATTTTGAAATAGGCTAACTTTGAGATGCCTTTGCAATGTTTATTTTAGCGAAAAAAAGACATGAAGCCAGTCTATTGCAAATCTGGATTTTTCTAAATTAATTTCGAGCAAGTAAAAGAAATTGACATTTACAATTCCAACATTGAAGGAAAGAGACAATTTCGTGTCGGTAAGCTTTAGATCAGAAAATTTCATAAAGCGTTACACATTGTCGCTAACAAAACAAACAACAAAAATCAGCGTAAAGTTGAAGACATTGTAGAAAAAATTCATATTTTTTCCTTTAATTTCAAAAATTGAAGAAAATATTTGGACATTTGACGAAAAAGCCGTTTGGTTTAATACCGTTGGTTATCAAACCTTTGCGAATAATGGAGCTTTTGAAGTCGAAAGGTGTAAAAATAAGCCGATTTGAAAATGGACTGGAAAAATTTTTTATATTAAAAAAATAAGTCAAGGTTTATCATCAAAGGAAAAGGATATTTACATGTTTTTCACCGGTGTGAGAAGATTTTCTCATCTATGCATGCCAAAATTAGATTATAATTAGGTCCGTTAGCATTAGTGTTCTTAACTAAACCGTATCCTCTACATAAACTTTTTTCTATTACACTCTACACATTTTTTGGTTTTAAGTTTGCAAGAGTTTATAAATCGTTTCTAGGTAGTCACGACACGTTGTAGCCTCTTAATTACTGTTGAATGCAGTTTGGCACAGAGAGACTCCCTCGATGTTTGACTTTATTTAACCAACTCAACAATCTCAACGAGAAACCATGTGGAAGGCACTATGGGATGAATCACCAAATTCAACAGCTTTTGAGAGCAGAGGTGTAGTTCCCAAAGAACAACTTTCTACTGGCCACGATCTTGACTGGACAACGTGGCAAAGTCTAAACTGGCTACGTATTGGTTCTGGTAGATGCAAATCTGTCATGAAACGAATGGGATTATCAACATCTGACACCTGCAGTTTTAATGCCACACAAACTATGGACCACCTCCTGTAATGTCCAGACGCCCCAAATTGCAACTTTGCTGACTTAGAGGAGCCCACACCTTTGGCAATATCATGTGCCCGCTACTGGGCAGAAGCGCTCTAGCCGAGACAGGAAAACGAACGAACGAGCCAACTCAAGATTTTTCTTGCAATAAGCCTAACGACAATATCAATTCAAAGTACTTTTTAACAATTGTCAGCCAGCTAACTTTATGATAAACCAAAACAAAATTATGTCTTTCCTGTAACTAAAGTGAAATCGAAACTTCCTCGCAGGGCAGCTACTTAAATATAAAACAACTATTTATACAATTAGGATTCCAAAATAATGTTGTTATGACATTGTTTTACACTTTCTCCTTCGCTATTCTCTTGATCTTCATCAATAAATAAATGGCGCATTGCTTAAGCAGTCTGTTACCGAACTAGTACTCGTTTTATGAAGTGTGGCTTTACATAGGTATTTTTAAAAGATGGGGGAGGGGGCTGTCTAATTATCTTGGATACTTTATGTCAGGTGTTTTTTTCAAACCTTTAATCATTCTCTTATTTATGCTGTGTTTCATATACTGATACAACTATACAACTATATTTATCCATATACGTTATAAAACCAACTTATTTTCAAACGCTTTAGCTTGCAAAATAAAAATAATAAACTTGGTATTGGTCTAAAATGAGTATGGTGTAGTAAAACAGGATAGCGTTTTTAAACATTGATTAACATATTGACGAGTTTTAAACTAGTTGCTAACAAATGAAGCATTTGAGCCACTAAAACGTATAAAATGACTAGTAATCAGCACCAACTTGTCCTCATTTACAAGACGTTTTGTCTCATAGGAATTAAGTTCTCAAATTCCTTAAAAAATACTCAAAACATTTTTGAAAATACAAGATTTGCCAATTCAATGTTGAAATTAAACCGCAATGAACTCTAATTCCTCTCCAGATATTTTATCTGTGATTACAGAATTACTAATGCTCAATGGGATATGGTTTAACGTATATAAAGACGATTTTTTTTCTTAAATTCAGCAACATAAACCACGGAAGACAAGGAATTGTTATGCGCTGCAATGTGCGATGGTGTTATTGAAATTACTTTGATATTTTGTTGAATTGGATCATGAGATATTAAATGGAACATTGGTGACTTTGTAATTAATAGATTTTGAGCTCTTGATGAAAAACATAATGCATGATTTTCAATATTAACATTGGCGGCTTTTCTTATTCTTAACGAAGGGGAAAATTGTCCAGAAATAATGTCTTTCTAGTTAGGAAGGGTGGAATTGTATTTTGATAAATTTTTACATTAACAATTTTTAAGATCAAGAATATTTTGTGACAGCTAAGCAGACGAGGCACACTGTTTTCAGCAACAGTTTTTAATAATTAAGAACCAAACAAGGCATGAAACTACTAAGCGTTTAGAACTGTAAGAAATGACAAGAGAAAAAAGAAACAGAAAAGGAAGATGGTTAGGCCGAGAGATAAGACTTAACTTTAGACTTAAAAACGTTCAAGACATATAATGTAGGAAAGCACTCAGAATCCAAACAGCTCCACAATCTTGCACCCTGAGGAAAATTTCCACAACCATAGACTTAAGAGGCTTTTCTTCCCATGACAACCCCTCCAGATGGCAACTTGGTATTTCAAGGTCTAAGGGTAAAACTTTCTTCGTAGGTGTCTTCACCGATTTGGTGTTAGACGATCCATGGTCTGCCATTGTTCACAGTCGCGTGCTGAGTTTCATAGATGCCTCACAGCATCCAGTTAGAAGTTCCTTAGGAATTTTTCCGTTGCCGGCCGAATGCTTCGAGTGCGTTTGTCTTCGAATTTTCCAGAAAGACTCAGGTCTTCAAAAGCCCCTTTCCGTATGTTGTGACCAAGAAACCTCAATTGCCGCTGCTCAATCATACGCAAAAGTTGCCTTTTTATCCCAACATGTCATAATACTTCTTTGTTTGTGACTCGTTCCCTCTAAGAGACTCGAGCCATGCGGCGATAGAACCACATCTCGACGGCATCAAAATTTTTCGGGTTTCGGCTGTGAGGCTCCACGATTCACTGGTTTCCTCAACCATTCTTTTGTTCCCGTATTGGGAAAGACCCGCTTCAATTGTGGGGTTTTTTCTCTTTATGGCGATGTAATCTAATCGAGTGCAAGCGAAAACAATTTCGATTAAAAGGAAAGTAATTATGATTGAGATATGTAGGATGAGAGGAGTGATTCCTCGTATATTCGCATGAATGAGATAGCAAAACTGGTTACCATTAGAATACTTTATACGAGATGAAATAATCCTCTCCTCCTTGACGTATAACTGTTTTTTAGTGACTTGACTTTCAACATTGCTAAAGAAGTTCAATTGGGGGAGAAATGGTTCGACTTTTTAAAAAAAAAATGTTTTTGGAGAAAATCCGTAGCGTCTCTTCCAACATATTGAACTGAAAAAAGCTAAGGCAACGATCGTTAAATCGACTGCAAATAGGTGAACGTGGTGGAAATGCAGAATACTGATGGTGAAATGTTTGTAATGCCATAGAACATGGGATATTCTTTGACCCTGCATTAGTACCGAGGTTAAAATTCTGTAATCAATTTTGGATGGGATGTTTCATTAAATGTACAAATAATTATTTCTTTCTCTAAGTACTTTCTTGTAATTTCTTATATAAAGACTAAGCTAGATTACTTGAATCCAATTTATTTGGTATTTGAAAAGGTTTTTTATGTCAGTCTTAATATTCAAAACATTTTGTGACGGCTGTAAGACTTATTTCTTCAGCACATTCTGAAAACCACATTGCAGTTCACAGTTTTCTGTCCATTTACGATTCACGGCCAGTTTGCGAAACAAAATGATATCTTTTTCAGAAAAAAAGTAAGACCAATAAGAGGGATGCATTTCCAAATAATAAGTAACGAGTCATCAAAAAAAGGTTGAGATAAGATCTTCAGAAAAAAACACAAAACAATTAGTTCATGTAATAGTAATAGAAAGTTGCAGGAGTTCTTTAGTTCTAGTCATCAGACCTTTAACAAGAGACTCTGCAACTATGTTCTCTTGCAAAATTTGAATTACTTTTGAAAATTGACCGTTGAAACTGAAATGTTATTTTTTTCCCCTTCCATTTTAGTCTTAATTCCCTGCGTCTAGTCCTAATTCTCTAGTAATTTATGACTAGTTTAGTCTTAGCAATTTGTGACTACTTTAACCTTAGTAATGTATGACTAGTATAACCTTAGTAATTTATGACTAGTTTAATCTTAGTAATTTGTGACTACTTTAACCTTAGTAATGTATGACTAGTATAACCTTAGTAATGTATGACTTGTATAACCTTAGTAATGTATGACTAGTATAACCTTAGTAATTTATGACTAGTATAACCTTAGTAATTTATGACTAGTTTAATCTTAGTAATTTGTGACTACTTTAACCTTAGTAATGTATGACTAGTATAACCTTAGTAATTTATGACTAGTTTAATCTTAGTAATTTGTGACTACTTTAACCTTAGTAATGTATGACTAGTATAACCTTAGTAATGTATGACTTGTATAACCTTAGTAATGTATGACTAGTATAACCTTAGTAATTTATGACTAGTATAACCTTAGTAATTTATGACTAGTTTAATCTTAGTAATTTGTGACTACTTTAACCTTAGTAATGTATGACTAGTATAACCTTAGTAATTTATGACTAGTTTAATCTTAGTAATTTGTGACTACTTTAACCTTAGTAATGTATGACTAGTATAACCTTAGTAATGTATGACTTGTATAACCTTAGTAATGTATGACTAGTATAACCTTAGTAATTTATGACTAGTATAACCTTAGTAATTTATGACTAGTTTAATCTTAGTAATTTGTGACTACTTTAACCTTAGTAATGTATGACTAGTATAACCTTAGTAATTTATGACTAGTTTAATCTTAGTAATTTGTGACTACTTTAACCTTAGTAATGTATGACTAGTATAACCTTAGTAATGTATGACTTGTATAACCTTAGTAATGTATGACTAGTATAACCTTAGTAATTTATGACTAGTATAACCTTAGTAATTTATGACTAGTATAACCTTAGTAATGTATGACTAGTATAACCTTAGCAATTTATGACTAGTATAACCTTAGCAATTTATGACTAGAATAACCTTAGTAATTTATGACAAGTAAAACCGTAGTGATTTATGACTAGTGTAACCCTAATAAGGAATGTCTAGTCTGAATTTCCGCTGCACCGTAATTTTAATCTTTGACTACAGGTATGATAATCTTTTTCCACCTTTAGCTTTGTTAACTGAAGTCGAGAAGAAGAAAATTGTGGGGTTTATGTCTCATTTTCGAGTCGTTTGTAATTTAATAAATCTAATAAGAGTTGGGCGGGTATGGACACTGAGAATTGTTATATATATATATATATATATATATATATATATATATATATTGCAGTACTGGAGCTCATAGCTTCACACAATTAGTTTCTTTTTTCATGTGTTGTCCATTATGAAGCTTTACTATCCTGGTCAAGAAGTCTACTAGTAAAGTTGACTCAGAACACAATAGATTGATATTTTTAAATATAAGCTATTTGTTTATAAATATTTAATTCAGGGATCTTTGCTTTATTCTTATACTAAACTTCTCCTATACTCATAACCATTTGTACTGACAAAGGATTAAAAAAATTAGCTGAAGCCTGTACTTATAAATATTTATCGTTTTAAAGCTCAAGTTTTATTGCTTGATTCATTAAAAAACGTTAATATATACTTTCTAAGCTTGGTTTAATATATTCTAAAGTAATATTTACTAAAGTCTAACCTCTTAGTAACTGGTAATTTACATTCCCAAAGCCTCATTGCAATAAACTTAAAATTTCTAATAACAATATAGATTTCTACTAATTACATGATAAAAGTAGTAGCTTAAGTAAATCATAATTGCTCAGGTAGGAAATTTGACTATGTGGAGGCTTAGAGAGAAGATAAGGATTGCCCTGCGGTTTGTTGCAGTTGCAGAGAATAAAAGACAACGATAGCCAAGACTATTGGGTCAAGGTAGGATTGGTCTGTTTTGTTCATACCAACAAAGTTGCGCATTTTCATGAGAAAGTAACAAGGATGAGTGAAGATTCCAATGGAACTGAAAACTTAATAACAATAGTTATAATCTATTTCAGTTCATACAGTTCACTATTATACTGTTATTTCGAACCGTATCTTTTAAGTACAGGAGGGGTGAATTAAATGACTTACACTTATACAAGGAGAAGTATTTCCAGTGGAACCCAATTCTTCAGTGGTCGATTATATATATATATATATATATATATATATATATATAATAACTTCTTAAGCTGTGTTTGCTCCGGCAACATGGCCTGAGAGTTATGTCTCAGAAGCTCTGTGCTGCACTGATGAGCCCACAAAGGGCGAAACAGTACTGTCTGTAGCTTGAGTATATATATATATATATATATATATATATATATATATATATATATAATATATAAATTTCAACAACAAAGACATTTTGTATGATAGGACAACCTTGGTATTTTCTGTTAGGCACATTACAAGATATGGACGATANCAAGAGCAGTAACAGTTATGAGTATAGTGCCGGCGTTATAGATTGGAGGGTAAACCAACTGAAAGAACTAGATAGAAAGATTCGTAGGCTGCTGACCATGTACAGCATGTTCCTCAAAAAATGAAATGTTGATCTGTTGACCATTAGTAGAGCTGAGGAAGAGGTTTGGTCAACATCGAAAACTGTGTGTTAATCGAGAAGAACAGTTTGTATGCGTATACAGATAGTAGTCAGTATAGAACCTATGTTCAGAGAGTTAAAAAGAGAAGAAATTTTAGGGATCGGCAAGGGCAAAGCAAAGATGCAAGAAATAAGAAAAAAAACTTGACAACTAAGGTACCCTACAGTGTTTTCTTAAGTAAAACTGAGTTCATAGACACTCGGAGATGGGGTTGAGTGAAATAAGGTGACCTTAAAAAGATACTTGAAGGTACAATAATGTTAGAACACTGTCCACCATGCACGAAAAAAATCATTTCACCAATCTGTAGAATACTGTATGTGGAGAACGAGAGGAGACAGTCGCTTATCTGGTCTCGGAATGTAAACAGATGGCTTAAAAACACCACAAGAAGTGGAGACACGATAAAATAGCTCACATCTTGCATTGGCAGCTTTGTAAGAAGTATTATTTAGAACATACAGAAAATTGGTATGAGCATAGACCAAATGGCATTGTTGAGAAAGAAAAAAAAATTAAAATACCCTGAGACATGCTAATTCAGACCGATACATTTTTGAAGCATTTAAGCCCAGATTGTTTAATATTTGAAAAGTAAGGATGTTTCTGTAAAATTATGGATGTCTCATGCCCATTTGACGCAAGAGCTGAAGAAAGGGAAAATGAGAAGATTGAACGATGCCAACACTTGAAATGGGAGGTGAAAAGGATTTGGGACTGTAAAAATGTGAAAGTTATACCCATCGTTATAGGATCACTAGGTTGCGTAATAAAGGATTTCCACTACTGCCTTGAACAAGTCAGCAGAAATATCTCTTTCGGAACACTTCAAAAACCTTCGTTGCTAGGACTACCATGAACACTGCGAAATGCGTTGGACATCTGAGGTTGCGGTTTGTGACTTGATACTCAGCGAAATTTACCACTAGTCAAATTTCAACTAAATTGTGTTTATATGTAATAATAATAATAATGATAACAATAATAACATGCAGCAATGAAAGAAAGGGTCAGAAAATAATACTATCGACGAATTAAGATGATTCTGAAAAGTGAGCTGAATTCATCCAATAAAATCACTGCCATTAACACTTTCGCAATCCCAGTGACAACATACAGTTTCAATGTAATTAACTGACATATAAAAGAAATCAGAAAAATGGATGCCAAAAAGAGAAAAATAACAACAATGCAGAGAATGGATCATCTTAAAGCGGATGTAGAAGAGTATATCTGGCAAGAAAGGAAGGAGGAAGAGGGCTGACCCAATTACAATGTACTTACAAAACAAGCACTCTAGGTTTAGAAATGTACCTGAAAATACCTGTGTATTTGTAAAATGACTCACAATGCAGAGAATGACAGTTGTGTACAGTGAAATATTACTAGGATGGAGTAGGAGGTGGTTAATAGTTGGCTATAGCAGTGATGACATTGGTAAATCAAGTATCGTATCGAATTACACTCATGTTAACCACGTCAAAGACACTACAAAAATTGTGTATAAGATATCCTGAGAAAAATGTTTTACAGGGGGTAAGGTGAAAATACTTAAGGCCAAGGCTTCTTCACATGAATTGGTTGCGGGTATGCCTACCATGTGACAAGGTTTCATTGAACATTTTTGACCTAATATTCTGTGTTAAACATTAATGTAAGCCTTTGTACAAAAAAAGGACATTATTGGTAACCTCGATAATATTGTGAATTCATTTTTGCTACGTAAATTAATTAAATGCTGGAGCGAGAATTAATCTGAAAACTCTTGTTCTAATATTTTAATGCACAAATTTATAGATCGACTAAAAACACAACCATTTTATTAATTTTCAGCTCTATTTCAAAAAACTTTATAAAGAAAAATTTTAATTTTATAAATTTTTTTGTAAGGACAAATAACAATTTGTACAGGTGATAATAGTTATTTGTAATGGCAATATATTCAAAGAGATCACAGACATAAATATTTGACTGTCATTTCACAACCCTTACATCGTAGATAAGGATCATCGTTGTTAAGCTATTCATTCCAGTAAACAGGAAAAAATTGTTGGGAAAAGTTACAGGCTTAGTATCAAACTACTTAAAATTTAAGTGGAAGAAAACAAGTAAATAAATGGTAAAGAAGCTGTCATGGGTTAAAGAACTAGAGTGTGTAAGGCTGCAGGGAACTATGTCATGCATTTTTTTTCTATGCCTTTATTGGTAAACTGATTCATGAAGAATTCATGACGAACGGGGCGCTAAATTGAAATATATAGTTGCAAAAATTGACCTGGTGAAGGACAACCGCTGATAGCTCAGGTAATAGAGTATGAGACCATGATAGCCATAGGCACTGGTTCGAATCCAGTTCGGTGTCAAAATATCAACACTTTTCTATAATTAAACAAAGGGAAACCAAAGGAAGTTGTTGGTCCATGGCACTATTCTTCAACTTATAACAATCATACTTTTATTTGCTTGGTTACCACCAAATGCAAAGGAAAAACACTCTGTCCTCCCAACTCAGGTAAGACCAGGTGGTCGTACTGTTCCGAGGTAATTCATTTGGCTCAATTTATTGAAGATGTATTGAGAAAAAATTTGTCGCTGGATCTCAAATGAGACCCATGTAAGATGTGTAACATCACCCCACTGTCTACAAAAATGGGTCAATATAGATGGTCAACGTTTACATACTTTGATGTCAGAAGATACCGCAGTATTGGAATTTGCTGCAGCAGGATCCAATACAAGACCAGCAAGGTAAGACACTGCGCAAACCTACTTAGTGTACTAAGAAAAGACCTCAAAGATGCAAGACTAGGAAGTCTAAGAACTGCAAAAAGACCATGGAGCTAAGAATGCTTGCTGAAGATAAAATGCAGTGGGTCCAAATGAAGAATGACTGATTGCAACTGTAAGAAGCTTCTACTATTATATATGATGATATACGAACTCTGTCATTCAGTTTTAGTTTAAGACAATAAATATTACTTCAGTAAATTGATAATGTCCCGGATGTGAGCAAACAATGTACTGTCAAAAGACCTTAATATCCCCGAATTTGTATGAAAACTATAGTTTATGGTGGACAATAATTATACCAATAGTCTCTTTACTGAAGTAGCTGTTTATCAAAATAAATGGTTGACTGAAAGCATATTCTTTTTTGTTACAGGGTGTGAAGAAGTCAGAAATTTTTAGACGATGTTTATAGCATAGAAATTGCCACTACGGATACATGATTGGTATTTAATACATGAATAATTCGGGGCTGGAGAAGCTAGAGTTATTTTGGATGCAAGTTAAGTTGAAGTTAATCAATGGTCTCTGAGTGATAACTGTACTAATATGGCTCTAAACAATGATTTAGGATATTTGTGGGTGAAGGTGAGCCATGGAGTACCAATAACATATTTTATGGTTTATTTATTCGAAAATGCTAGGAAATATCAATTCCACAGAGAGGAAGTGTGATATGTGTGGGATGTTGATCCACTGCTGCTAAGCTTCTGTGCATGAGTAATTGTATTGGTGGCAGGAGTGGCAGAGTAGAAAGAATGGTGAAGAAGGACAGGTGTTGTGTGGGGGGGCTCTAGAGATTTGTTATAGTTGTTTTGTGTTGTATGTCGACCACTTTGCTTATTACTTAAATTAAAGGATTGAATTGACTTGGAGTTTCGGGAGATAAGATAGGAAATTATTTTGTTGCATTGGACATTAAACCACAGAAAGTAACATTTGGTAAGTTAAGCTATTGATAGATATGGTATTGAAAAGGAAAAACAGAGTGAAAAAACATAATTTATTTATCAGTCATATAATTGACATCATTAAAAAGACATGCATTTTTTCTACATTATGTATAGTTTTCCAACCCTTAAGGAAGATATTACTGCTTAAATATGTTTTAATAAAAATCTTTTCGGCTTTTTCCTTAAAGGTTTGAAATAAATATTTTACTATCGACATGACATCCACATTTAATAAGACCATTAAATCAGTAAGCTGTTTCTAAATATCCAAAACCAATTTAAACGGATATGTCCCAGCAGAACAATCAGGCCTTACTTTTCAACTAAATAAAATAGCATTTGTTAATCAACTAACCGGTATTATGAGGCTAATTTTACGCACTATGCCCGGTGGATGATAAAAAGTAATTTCTTAAATATCAAATAGTATTGAAACTTATGTAAATCTTCTCGACGTGAAAGGGGCTTAAGATGATCTGTTGGGAAAACCAATATGTAGACTGCTAGACTGTGAATGGGACACGCCCATATATTTATAATATCTTTGATTTAGAGTATACGTGTGGCTATAGTAGAGATAATACAAGAGTAAAAAGTCATATTTAACAAAACGGATGGGCAAAAATTTGTTACTGAAACTTAACTATAGGTGTAAATATATATATATCCATATTTATAGTTTATTCATACTAGCTTTCAGACAACTAATATATAAAGTAATATAAATATAAATTAATGCTTATTATATAATTTACCATGGTATTTATGGATACATGTTTCAGCAAAGATCAGCAACTATTTCAGGAAAGTTCTAAAAACTTTATGGGTGATGTCAAGGGGGAACTTGCTAGGAGGCATTTGCACCCAACCCTTTTGCTGGTAAAATTTTCTTAAAATTCCACCTTTAGCCACAGATAGTTGAGTTTGATTTATTTTGATTTTTGAGTCCGTTAACCTCAACTGTTTTTTGCGCACTTTTAGTAATTTTGGGTTTCTTTCTTCTTTCAAATTAATTATTAATGATCAAAAGAATCAGCAAATGAGGGCAATAGAATGCAAAGTAACATGCTTTAAAAAGAAAAGGACAGAATTCTTTTCATAGCATCTCCAAAGAAGAGTAACAGAATGCCAAATAATATGCTTTTTCTGGTAGTATTGCTCCGACATGTCATGCCAATATTCCCAGAGAGAATTATAGAGCAATTTGATTTAAAGTGCGTGAATTTAGAAAATATAGATCGTCAATTAAAAAAGACTTCCAGATCTATAAAGTCATGTAAAACCTGTCTCTGTGATCTCTAAATGGAATATTGTGCAAGGAAAAGTTACAGAAATTGGGGGAAATGTAGGCTAATGACATCTACCCTCTTTCTATTCAATTGGGGCCACTTAAAGGTTTAGGACGCAATATTGGGTACCAGGTAAAGGAGTTGAATATTTTGAAGATCATGTAGATTTTTCTGAACTTCTTTGAAAAAGCAGAAACTATGCAAGGTATAATATTTAAGAAAAACGTGTTTCCTCCACCGTAAAAATATTCCCGACTTTCAGACGCATTAATACGTATTTGCGATCCACCATGCTAAGAAACCCCGTGAAACATAACATGATGGGCTATATCTAATGAAGAGTCAAAGATATTAACATTGATGCTGATGCAAGAGACTTCCATGAAGAGTGACAGGAGAAAATATGTGTTTATCATAAACACATATTAAACAATAAACTTTGTGGTTTAATCCATAGCTTTTCAAAAATATACTTTTTCTTTAGCTTTGGTGAATCAGTTTAAAATTTTCACTCAAAAAGTTCCTAATCTAGTTTCAGAAAAAATTACCTTTCAAAATTGTTACTTTCACTCGTTCTTGTTTCAAAAAGTTGCTTATTTTGTCTGTAAGGCTTCTTGTGAAAGTTGAAAATTTTTTACACAGCGATATTAATATATTATGGGTTGAGTATAAGTAGTCACCCCCTTTTTAAACTGATGATCTTTTGTCTAAATGTTTTCTGATATGAATATTATTTTAGATAAGTTCCTCATCTTTGACAAATGCTTTAGCACAATATTTACAAAAACACTCTTGAATTCTAGTCATATTTGAAGGTAATTAAAAGCATAGAAAGCGCCAGCTTCTAGGCCTTCACCCCTTGACTTCATTGGCGCTACGAACGCCTGACAAACCCCCTGTTCCTTATGATCGCGCCAAGGAGCGATGGTACGAGGGTAGTGGTACAGCCTTTCATAACCACTTCATGGCATATTCCCCCAACTCCACTATTTAAAAAACGACTGCCACCTTGTAAAATGAGTATATTTGCTTGTGATGTTTTTGAATACTTTCTAAAGATTTCATTGTATCCAAGTTTAGAAACTTCATAAAATGTACATTATTAATTTTTATGTTTCATTGTTTCAAAAAATTAACTAAGATTTGTACGACACACCTGATGCTAACCATAACAGAATAAGGTTGACAAGAAGGACGATAGTTATGGTAGCGGAGATAAAAATACAACGAAATGGAGAAGGAAGCTTTGATTATGACCACAAAGATCACACTGCTGATATTATTAACCATAAAGTAAGTAGTTGAGATAACGAGTAAATAGATGATAAAACCCTCAACTTAGTTGTTAAGGCTTCACTGGTTAAATAGATATTACATGAACACCTTAGTTTTGTTGAAAATTCTAAGTTTTATGGACTCAGCGGAAGCCACAGATGTAAGAGCTTTATCATGTCTTTCGTCGTAAGCTTTTTCTGAGCTACGTTTCAAGAGATACTTCTCCCGTCGCCAGGCTGTTAGTTTTGCCTTCTTTTCATGACATAAAAGTGCTCTAAAAGTGCTCTAAAGGTTCTCTAAAAGTGCTCTACCTTCGGGGAGTTTTGTAAAGTGCATGTGTGAATAGAGTTTTTAATTATTCATTTCAACTGACGCAGGCTTGTCACTTGTCTCACTAAAACACACCAGAATTTAATGTCGATTTGACAGAAAGAATAAACATCTTGCTTGAAAAAAAATAACATCTTCCTGTTAGAATGAAAGGAGCGTAGAAGAACCTCCTATGTATGACTGTAAAGACTAATTACAAAGGTCGTCGACTGCACAGAAACAATAAACATCTGGCTTGAAAAAAACCATTTTCTTGTTAGAATGAAAGAAGCGTAGAAGAAACACCTATGATTATAATGGCCAATTACAAAGGTCGTCGATTTGACAGAAAGAATAGACATCTTTCTTAAAAAACACATCTTCCTGTTAGAATGAAAGGAGCGTAGAAGAAATATCTGATTGTAAAGACCGATTACAAAGGTTAAAAAGAAACAGCTAAAAATTAAAAGTTAGTAACAAGATTTTTTTCCTTTCGTGAAAGTTATTTTGACAGCTATTTTGGCAACATATTTTCCTATTTAAAGGAGGTTTTTTGTTAGCATTAGGTTTGTTAAGAAATAAATATACACTCGATTGTTTGTCTTTAAAGTACTTCTACTTTCATAGTCAACGCGTAAAATTTGCAACAATGAAACCAAGTACTGAAACAGGTTGTGATGTGAGTAACAGACTATATTTATGTTTGTTATTGTACATTCATGCTAAGGTGGCTAGCCGGAATATCCTTGCACGAACACAGGATGTATGATGACATAAGAAGATTTTTAAAGATAAGAAAAATAACAGAGAAAGCAAGAGAAGCAAGGTTAAGATGGCACGGACATGTAATGAGGGGAGAAAATGACAATATTCTGAAGGCAGTATGGCAGACACCAGTGACAGAAAGGAGGAGTAGAGGACGACAAAAGCTTAGACTGAAGAACGTCATAGAACGAGACATGAAAGAAGTGGGAGCGAGAGAAGGAGATTGGGAAGACCGAGTCAAGTGGAGAAAAAGTGTCGAGAGGCCGACCTGACAAATGTCGGATGAAGGCCGAAGAAGAGGAAGATTCATCGCCACAATATTAATGTGTTACGCTTAATACTTTCTGTAACTTTTACCCCCTTTTCTTTCGATTTTAGCGTCATTTCCCCCCAATAATGGGGCTCAGACGGTGCGCTTCAGTGGGGCTTTGTTTTGGCAGTGAGAAATGTCTTGGCCGGAAACCCTTCCTGACGCCAAATAATGGCCTTTTTTGTAAAGTTCCAAATTCTTTTCGCTCGCTCGGGGAATCAAACCGGATTATGGTGCAACTGCACAAACCATTAAGCCACGACTTCTTAATATTTCTGTAACTACGAGGATAAAAGTTATTTTATCCTCGTAGTTAGAAAATGATTATAGACCAGAAAATCAACACGCCTACAAGAAAAATAAAAGAAACAATCCCTTAAAGTCTGCGAATAATACAAATGCTTCAAGATTCCTAGTTCTGAGAATTTCGATGATTCCTGGTGCAGTCAGAATCTGTCACAATCTACATCTGTTCTCCCGAAAACTATTTTGGTTTTTACCAAATGTTGGTTCAAGTGCTGGTTGGATGAAAATAGCAAAGTATTATTAATTTTAACAGATGTAGCTGTAAGAGTGATGCCTCTCTAATGGTTAATCACGCCTAAACCATCTTTCTTCGCAAAAGGTGGAACACAACCTTCCGTCCATTTTTCAATGGGGTTTTCAATATGGACTGCATTACAAGATTCTAAAAAGAATGTCATTGAATTCTACTGCTTTCCAGGTTTCAAATAAAATGTCGTCAAGACCAGCAGCTTTGAGTGACCTAAACTTTTAAAATGCTGATATCAGTTCATCGAGGGTGAAATTACCGAGTATAATATCTAGATCTAATCAGCCATAGTTTTAATCGGTTTATTGGAAACTTCTGGAGTCTTACCTAGTT
The DNA here is from genome assembly GCA_003991215.1 of Morbakka virulenta. Classification (NCBI taxonomy): domain Eukaryota; kingdom Metazoa; phylum Cnidaria; class Cubozoa; order Carybdeida; family Carukiidae; genus Morbakka; species Morbakka virulenta. The sequence goes on along the minus strand of RDPX01000014.1, from coordinate 1,126,752 downwards.
GTTTTTGAAAGTGACCATTCCAGAGTTCTAAGCGTTCTTGTTCGTTTGATGCTTTAAGTTTTAATTTTGGGGAAGATTTCTTACTAATTACTACATTTACGCCTGAGAAGACTTTTTGTTAGTAGCGGTATGGCCAATCTTGTCCGAGTACGTACTTTTCTGAGATGTGATGAGATAAGGTCTCTCGGGACATATTTAAAACTGGGAATGTTTGATTTTGTTGGATAAATGTTTTAGTCTTTTACTACCTTATTCGAGTGCTCACGCTTTTCAATGATTTTGGCGTCTCCCAAGGAATCCTGCGTTTTAATTTAGGTTTGTAATTTGGGATGCAGGTTCCTGCTGCGGCGTCATGAGCAGTAACCACAATATTATAGGTACTGTTAGATGTATTATCAGCAGCTACTTGTTGACCCTTACCCTTAGACCTTAGATCAGACCTTAGATCTTAGACCTTAGGCCCTGGACAGGATATAAGACAGCGAGGTGACGCCAGCTGTCACGATCAGGTGCAAGGTCGATAGCTTCTTCCCATGTTAAGTGTCGTTGAAGTGATTTAAATCTGTTTCTAACGGTGATGTTGAATTGATTTAGAATGGCTTCGTTCTTAGATAGTATTGGCCAGTTGCAATGATGTTTGATGCTTGCTTTTCGTTCATTGGCTAGAAGGCTAAAACGGATCTTGGAAGTGATAATTCGATGGTCTAAACTGACGCCTTTAAAAGTGCTGTAGGCTTCGCTTCCATTCTTAGTAATGACAATCAGAAGATATTGACCATTTCTATTCGTTTCCTGATGATATATGTATTTCTGTTCTTCGGATTGTACAATCTTAACATTTCTGTCGCTTCATACGAAGAGAAAGTTGTGTTTTCCTTACCAATGTTTTTCGGGCTATGCCAAGAAATAATAGTAGTACATGGGTTTCCGTTAAAGCAATGACTAATCTCGGATTGAACTTTTCAATGCTCTTTAGAGATGTAAGTACCAGAGGGCCGAAAAGCATGCCTACTCCGGCAATGGTTGAATGGGTGGAGCATTTCCATGCAGAAGCACATATAAACCTCTGGTCATTTCCACAGTCATTATATTTTAGTTAGATATCTGAATGGTAGAAGAGATGCTCTTAAACAAATATGATGTCAATGTTATGTTCTGTTGCTCAAATCTCTGAGGCCATTATTTCAGAGATTTGATTGATTTTGAATAGAGTGCACACCTTATTACAGGTTGATATTATTGTGGCAATATTTGCATTTGAGAAGTCGATTTCTGGGAATTAATGGGTCGACTATAGAGAAGCCTTTCATACCACTGAATACCTGAGGACTTAAAACGTTATAGGTTATCTCCTGTGAGCTGTAAGTCCAAGAGAACTAGCTGACACCATTTTTATTCTGAATGACGTTTTTCGTGCTTTGCAGTGAATTAAATACCACTGAGTACCAGTTTAAAATCCACAATAGGACGACCTGAAACCGTATGCTAATAATGATCAGCAATATGGACTCTTTGGACAAACTGTAAAGGAATTCAGTAACGGTAATGTGGAAAACGTTGGAGTTGACAAGTGTGCCAAAGCCTCTTTTGAAAGCGGAAATCGATGTCCTCGTTGACATAGACACCGTTGTATGAAGTCTTGAAATTTTATGATTTCTACAAAAGCGGCAAAAACTCTTAAGTGAAATAGCTGCAAATAAAGAATTAATGCAAGTGAAGGAAAATGTCCACAAGCCTTCTTTGCATAGTCAATACCTAAATAAACACCCAAGAGTAGACCCCATGTACAGAAAATGTAAAAAATACGCTTAAATTAAAAAATACGCACGTGTCTTATTGCCCATTACTGTTTGGGACTAGTCAATATATTCAGTGGGTTTTTTGCAGGGGATATCATAGTAGATATACTACAAACTGGTGCTAATCCTATCTATCCAAAGCCACTAGTCAGAGGATGTGATTTTACTATTTTATAATCGATACATACGTCACTATAAAGGATAAAAGATTGCACAGTATTCTAAAGGACCGCAAAAACAAATTATCCCTTCTTATGGATATGAAAATACCATTTGACATAAACATCTTTGCCCAGAGAGTCAAATAAACTTAATTAAGAACAAAGATCTGAAAGCTGAAATTATTGCAATTGTCATTACAAGAGCTTTTATGTCAATCTTATTTACATAGGCCAAATATTGTGGTTTCTATCTAATTTCTGTTACGTTAATATTAATTATCGGAAAACTGGTACAAATTATCCCAACCCGAAAAGCTTGAAAAGAGAATGACGTCATTACCCGATTTACAACATGGTTGACGTCACGGAAACTGTGGTTGTCTTTATTTTGAACTTTTTCAGTCAATCTTGTTATTCCATATCTGATTATAAAACCCTCATTTTGTAATAGAAACATTTTTATTGGCCCTAAAAATAAAATGCGACTGTTTACTTTAATAAGTAGAATACGCATTTAATCATGCAGGTGTAAATATTTTCTTCAGCACCTGATAAGTAATTTTTTTAATAAACAGGACCGCATTTCAATTTTGACATTTCCTTTTAGTAATAGAGCTAAAATTATGAAAGACTTTCTTCTCCAATTTTACTTAATATTTGGTTGATATCAGCATACTTATAAACCTCATACCATAATAAAAAGTCCAAAAGACGTTCCTACTTGTTATATGGAATTGGAAATTCCAATATATAACTTAATCAGATGTATGAGCAAGAAAAACTCTAACATTACAGTACTCAGAGTTTCATGTCTTTCACAATCTTCAGCCGTATACAAAAAATATACAACTGAAGATTGTGAAAGACATGAAACATGAAACTGAAAGACATGTATACAGCTGAAGATTGTGAAAGACATGAAACTCTGAGTACTGTAATGTTAGAGTTTTTCTTACTCATACATCTGATTATATGATAGCTCCTACGTTTTAATGTGGTAGAGCACTGTTGTTGATGACATTTCATATTCATTTGTTAATATATAATTTAATGCATTTTTCTTCAAAAAATTTTCCCACAATATTTATTGACTATGTAGCAAAGTGCTTTTCTTTTGCTGGTCGCTGCACATTTCCATTTTGTAGATTGGTCTATAATCTAAATTTTACAACAGCATCTTTTTCATAATACAGTTCTTTTGATTATTATTACTGCAAACCAGTTTTGTTTCTGAACTTTACATAGTTTCTTCTTGTAATGGGGCTTGCCAATGGTGATTTCTAAACATCTACTGCAAAGTTTATTCATGGCATTTGTACCTGACATTCAAGCTTCTGTTTGTTGACAAACGATTTCTTCTATGTAGTTTTTCCAAACATTTAACAAGCATCTTGATACATTTTTATGAAATGGTCTTGTTTTCCAGGGTTTTTTCCTTCAAAAAGGTGGCTTTATTTGTTCTCTAATGTGTTGACTGCCCACCTTCATTTGATCATTGTAGTATATGTTCTATAATGTAATGTCCATAACATCGACCTTGCCTACGTTTGAAACAACTGGTGATTTCTATTTTCCTTTTTACATGAATACTGTCCTTCAACTTTGAGACCAGAGAAAACACGGAAGGAAGTAATCAAATCGGATTTGAAGCAAAAAGGTGTCACCAAAGATCTAGTAAAGGACAGACTGGCCTGGAAGTTAATTTTATTGAACTGTCCAACACATGCCAGCATCTAAAACGGACGTAAAGCCGATGATGATGGTGATGATGATAATGATGATAAAGATGTTGATGATGATGATGCCAAAGCAGTAGAAAGCAGTATTTATTCTATGATGTTTACCTAAAGAAAAGGAAACATCATAAAATGAAGGTGTGAAGTGTAAGGTTGTCGAGTGGCCACATAATATAGTTTTCAGTTTCAAATCAAACCAATCTCTTTGATGGATGAAATGTAGAGTTTCCAGCATTATCTCTGGATTAGACTCATAAGCATGGTCTGTAATATCATTCAGTTTTAAGGTTATGTTTTTTTTAACGTCATTTTCCCCAGTAATTGGGCTCAAACGATGCTCCTCAAAGGGTCTTGGTTTTGGTTGGTTGTCATTTTACCACTCAGTAAAATGCATTAGATGCTTCAATCACTTTGCTTGTGCAGTTTTTTTGCCACTGAATTCATCACAAAAAAAAATATTTTCTAACGAAATCCTCTCTGTCAAGCAAGATCCTGTTATTTCCTGGGGGTATTGGTTGTTGTTGTTGTTGTTTGGCTTTCTTTGTTTTGTTTGTTGCTGTCAAGTGTTTCCCTGAGCCCTCTGAACCGAGGACGAGTACACACAAGAAATAGCTACTCTTTGAAAGTTATAGAAGCTCAACCCAGTATCTATTTTAGATAAGGGCCTGACTCAGACACGATAGAAGAAATGGCACCATGATGAAATTTTCTTGTTTTTCATTGGAAACTTTGCAAAACTCATGACCAAGAACACTTGATAATGTGGTCAAACTATCAGCCCCAAGAGGTCACCGAAAACAAAACAGTCCAAACTCCTTTGGGTTGTTTTTTTTTAAATCGTGATGAAATCCTAAAGTTCTTGAAACCAGATATTGTTCTTTTGCAAATGAGAATAGATCTTGCTAGATTAAAAATCAGGCATGTTTTTTTTTGGTACTCGAATTCTGGAAAAGGAAAGGCGAAAAGCAGACAAGTATAAAAATATGAAATACAAAATAAATATCTAAGACTGTAAGACTGTGAGTAGAAACGTAATCAATAGGAGAGTAGTCCTATTCATTTTACATCTTAAAAGTTCAGCTTAAAGGAACATATTATTATTATTATTATTATTATTATTATTATTATTATTATTATTTAGTTTTCTTTGAATTTGCTAATTAAAATCAAACACCGAGTCCTTACCAGCGACCCTGGGTGATTGAAGTTTGAGGTAATACATTTCAACAAAAATATCCACATTGAACAAAGACAATTGACGAACAATATATAAGACAGTTACAGATAATACAAACCTTAAGACTAGTAATAATGATACAAAAGTATATAAAACTTTAGGCTTTATAAGAAAGTTTTATTTTACATTCATGGAAATGTTACGAACATCAAGGAGAGTTGAATACAAATGGATATATTACGAACAGTAAAAGAACAGAATTACATTTTTACATATGATATAAAACGACTAAAGTGTAAAAAGGGAAATAATTTTGATCGACAAGGGTCTTCTAAGAACATGCGCTGTGCTGTTCAATACAATTTTTTGGACTTATTCTAGTTTAGGCTTTCCAGGTATTTGTTCTAGAAATTTATCAGTACCTTTCTTTGTAAGGCCAAGTGCTCCTATAATGACAAATAAACTCATTATTATTATTATTGGTATTTTTTGTTATTATTATTATTATTATTATTATTATTATTATTATTATACAAATGTTACACATAGGTGAATTGACATTTGGAATTATTGTCCAAAATTTTGGGTCACATCTAGTTTCCTTAGATATCAAGGACCTGTCGGATGATTCTCGCCATGCCTTGTTGAGTTGATATTTGGATTAACTCTATTGTTGTTGTTACACCTATTTCCTTCAGGAACTGTTTAAAAGGGGTAATTGATTAACCTTCTCGTGGTACCCTCCGTAAGTGCCTGCTTATTGCAGGGAAACTAATGTCAATACCTGATCAGTAAGGACTATATTATATCTTATTGCTTAAATATGGAAACATTTCATTAACTATCTGGTCCGGCAATTCTTCAACTTAACGTAGAAGGCCTTTTTGGGCCTAAATGCGAAGTCATTCAAAACACTGCCATAATAAATTCTGTTTCCGTCATTCTTCTCCAGGAAACTCGCATCACCTGTAATGACAAAATAACGATATACGGCTACAAACTGGTCGGAGACATCCATCACACTAAGCACGGGATAGCAACCCTTGTCAGAAACGACTTAACAACAACCTGATCGAGAAGGGGGAAGCAAGGCAGACACAGTGGCCAACTATTAGAATTAACGACGATATTTCAATGATCAATATCTACAAACCCCTGAATGCACCATTCGCACGACCACCACTCTGAGACCACTCGGTCATTTACTCAGGGGATTTTAACTGCCGAGACACATCCTGGGGCTATCCAGCAAACAATTAAGATGACGAAGCCCTCCAGAAGTGGGCAAGCACAGGATTTTCATAGCCTGACGATGAGAGAAGTATCTCTCGTAACGTAGCTCAGAAAAAGCCTCCATCTTAAATCTACATTTTGTGTAGTTTCAGATTATTCCTTGTCTTAATAACCTACAAGTATGTTACCTAAAACCAAACCCAGTGGCAAGCCCATGGTTACACTGTTAATTTGTAGGTGCATAATATTTTGAAAGCTAACGTCAACTGATTTAGTCTCTTAATTAAACAATTCCACAAAAACGTTGTCTTAAGTAGGTGGTGATGTTTTTGTTGTGCAGCATTTTAGGGCAAATTTCAAATTTAAATGAGCCTTGTTCTTAGGAACGTTAAATAAACTCTTGATATCAAAGAAACACAACACAGAATTTGTGGGATCTTCCAAGCACTTCCAAATTTTATCAGCCAATATAACCGAGACCTTAACACAAAAACTAGATTTTTTTTCAACCACTGGTTTAAACACTAGTGCAAGCCAATTTGCTAACTGGTTGAAGGAGCCAATCATTGATAAAAATAGATCTGATAGGAAAACCTTGCTTGTGAATTTTGGGTAAGTCATACACTCTAGTGCGTTGAGATCCATACAGTAATTTTTTCATAAAGGTTTGGTGATAGTTTGTTGGGTTTTTTTAGTATTAGTATTAGATAACTGTTTTTCATTTTGTTTCTCTCAATTTGTGCAGTGTGGTCATCTTTTCTTTAGTTGTGTTACTTTGTTGAACAGTGACGAGTGTAGATTGAAGGAGTATATACCAAAGGTGTGATCTAACTCCTGCGTCCTTGGTTTTGCTTAACAGATTGAGGACAGGACACAGAAGATGTGCCAACGTCATGTACAGAATTGGGGTAGCACAGAGCAACAAGTGCATATGTGAGGAAAGGCAAACACCAGGGCACGTGCTACACTACAGAACCATTGGCCTTCAAGGGAACCTGCCAACTGTGAAAAACGTAAAGGATTCCTGGAGAAAATATTCATAAATAAGAGCGAACGAAACGGCAACACGAAAAGAAAGAGAGGAAAACCAAACAAAAAGGAAAAGAGTAAGATAATACTTACAAAGATAGGCTGGACAATCGAAGAGTATTGACTCGAGCTACAGTGCACTAAAGCCAATAACAACTTGCCTCGTAATCTTGAAATCTCTGAACTTTATGGACTCAGAAGAAGCCATAGATGTAAGAGCTTTATCATGTCATGAGTCTGACGATGGGAGAAGTATCTCTCGAAACGTAGCTCGGAAAAAGGTTACGACTCATGACATGATAAAGCTCTTACATCTATAACTTGCCTCGTTTTGATGCATTATTTAATCACATAAACTGCCTCGTTTTTACTGCAGATTCTTGACATCGACAATTTCGTTCTAACCACGAGTACTCTGATAAAAGCAGAATTTAAACACTGCAGGGATAAAATCCAAAGTTCCGGAAGGAAGCAGCTGAGCGAATATGTTAGTCATAAGAAAGGAATGTTAAATGAAGGAGTATATATTTTCTTAACTTTAGAAAGGAATGCTATGAAGGTAAACCCAGCTTAAAGAACGTAAGCCCTGCAGAGATTTACACTAGGAAGATGTGATTTCCACACTGGTAATCTTACCACCCACATGGGCTTTACTGATATTACTTCACTATTGCAAACATTAAAATATATTTTTTGCAATCCAATCTCTTTTTGTTATTGTTATTTAACTTATATGCCTTATCATAAACCCTTAGTTGTCATGATAGACCACTCTTTAAAACAAAATATCAGCAAAACACTGACAGTGACGAGATAGTGTGATACAAAACACTTAAATGAAAATATAAACATAGAATATTAAATATTTGAATACTTCATTTTTAACAGCAAGAGCGTCTATTCTAAGTTACTAGCAAAATAATCTGTGCTAGATATTTCGTATGGTCTCTGTTTAATAATTTTTTTCTCATTCTTAATATCAGTTGAAAGAACACAGCATCATGGTACTTCAAGAGCGTTCAGAAAGAAAAAGAAAAAACAGTTGGGCGACATTCTTTAACGTATCATAAAATTATGTACAAATGTCAGGAACATAATCATTTATGAGAGGTAAGAAAGAAAAAAAATTCCATGGATTGTACGTTTCAGCATACTTATGATTAAAACAGCATCAAAGCTTTAATATCAATATAGTGTATACCTTTAAGTTTAATAGACAATTACAGGGGAAAACACCTTTAAGTTTTGGTACCATTACACCAAGTCAGTATCAGAGACCAAATATTAACTTTAAGGAATCAGTTATTTTGAAAAAACTGCGTTAAAATCATACTATTGCATTAATAGGCTATCGATAATTCATTCACGGAAGTAGTTTGAGAAAGGCAAGATTTACTATAAGATAATGGGCGTAGCATTTCAGGAGAAAACTTAAAGGAGTATTTAAATCACCTATATTGCAATATATTTATTCTCCATCCTAGACATAACACACGTTAAAAATTTGTATTAAAAATTGCCCAGCAGTACCTGAACGATTGTCAGCGAAAATAAGAGGTAAAGAGCCTTTACTGTCACCAAGCAGATGGGTCGATTCACCTAGATCAGACGATTGATTTTAGGTCCTTAGGATGAACGAGGGGTGCAATTCATAATTCAGATGAAACACAAGACTGTCTTAAATTTTCACTATGTAACGGTCTGGTGGTTGTAAATCCTTAATTGTACCTTCTTATCAAAATACATTGCTAGATATAAACGTTAAAAAATGACTAACTTTAACTACGACACCAATTTAAGATGTACTAAAATGTGTTTGTTTGTTTGTTTGTTTAAGTTTTCTGTACCAAATAGTGTACTAAGTACTAAATAGTATGTTTTTGTCGTTGCAATGAAGTTGAATCGGCTCCTTGATGAGGAGAAACTGTTAATATACTTTCATAGCTGCAAACCACTTTATCATCATGTAAGTGTGTATGTATCTTTAATCAACTATTACCTATACCTACTTAGTGGGATTGCTCCACCAAACATTCGGAGGACTGTTGCATCCCAGAACGAAAAGCTTAGACAAGAAACTGACACCCGCTACCAACTCTATAATCATGAGCTAACAGAAAAAAGGCTAAAGTCAAGGCACAGTTTCCTGTACTCTGTAAAGGCTCTGAACAAAAATCCGGACAAGAAGCGTGTCGCTCTGTGGACAGAACATCTTACACAAGCCCCCCACACAGTGTCTTAAATTAGGCCACGCGAATCTCTTCCATTTGGCGCCAGTGAAGCATGGCCACTCTGGCCTTACCGCAATCGCTTGAGAACTGTGTCGGCCAATGCAAAACAAACCTAACAAAGGTGGGGTTTAATGAGGATGGCGACATCCTCATTAAACCCCAGTATGGAGAGGTTCAGACCATGCGACATCTACTTGTCTGCCCACTACTCCCCACATCCTGCACCCAAGAGAACATAGCTGATCTAACTGATGATACGTAGTAACTTGAAAAGAAGAAGAATATCAACTGGTAAATACCTACTTATTTGCCTTTTGCTACTGCAAATAGGAAATAGAGGGTAATGGTGACAAAAAAATAAAGAAACCATAAAACTTCCAGTTTTAGGAGGACAATGTTGCAAAACTACTACTTGTGTTCTAATTTGTTCCACTAAGATATAGCTCCTGAGCACTAACGTGATTGGTTAAAAAATAATAAGAATTTAGGACTGCCTCAGACAAAATCCACTTTGCAATGCATGAAACGTTTGCTGACAATATTGTTGTCTTTCAAAAGCATGACCTACACAACTTGTTTTATGCCTATTTTATAGCAACTTTTGATTTTTAGAATGAGTTTTTTTTAGTTTGAAACGTAGTAGCATTAACCAAAAGGGATCTGGAATTGAATTATAATTTTTCCTTGACTCTCAAAAATATAAGTTTTATTTTTGCCGGAAGATGTTAAAATTGCGGAACATTTTTCTAAATAAACTGTCGGAGGAGCAGTAACGTAATGGTTAATGAAACTGCACCGTAACCAAGGGATTCCGGAATCCATTCCCCGAGCGGGCGACTTTCAAACTTTGCAGAAAAGAAAAATCCATTGGTTGGCGTCAGGAAGAGCACCCAGCCAAGAAACTCCTCACTACCAAATCCAAGTCCCTATGAGAGGCACTGTCTGAGCCCCAGTTTTAGGAGGAAATGATATTAATACCAAAATAAAATTGTTGGACTTCTAATGTGTTTTATCTTTACTGGAAAAGTCCTGTGCTTCGCTTTGACCAAAGCTGGTGAATGCCCAACAACCTATTCACAAGACCTCCTATGCATGCAAAGAGTTTGGTCTCACCGTTACTATCAAGAAGACAAAAACTCTCTACAAGATATTGATACAAATGCAACATATAAATGATGAGGATTACTCACCTTTGCTAAAAAATACTTCTTTAACTTGACATTACGTTGCGTACATTTGCAACAGCAACAATATATAAGACTTCGGCAAAGCACTAATTGCTTCACAGAAAAAAACATCTTGATAATTACCTCTACCACAGATTGAAACCCAAAGACTCTCCCTTATCACGGTTTTATGTATTACCAAAGGTATACAATCCTAATGTTCCAATACGACCAATCGTCGCTTACCCTGAAAGTCCGCTTTATTCACTTTCATGTTACATAGCTGACCTCCTGTTTCCATACAGAAGGTTAAATCCACACTACTTAATCAACAGTACTGCTTTTGCTGCCTTCATTATACAGCAAAGAATCCAGGTAGATGAAATCATGGTCTCCTTTGATGTCACATCATTATAAACAAGTATCCCGATTGATGACACCTTACGAGTGGTAAAAAACCTTCTTGAGCATAATGATTCATTGCCATCAAGAACTACACTGAAAACTTCAGATATCCTAATTCTGCAACGTGCACTCCTCACCAACACATGCTTCCGTTTCAACAATAAAATTACACTCAAACCAAAGGTGCAAGCATTCGAAGCCACAGCATTATCAATAGCGGACCAAGGACAAACTGTCTGGGAAAGATACGTCGACGATGTATTTGCAATCATCAAAAACGATCATATACAAGGTTTCTTTGAGGACATCAACAGCCTGCACTCAAACATCATATTCACCATAGAGAAAGAAGAAGAAAAAGAAATACACTTCCTGGATGTCCCAGTAAAGAAGCAAGCAGATTGCAGCACTCTTACTACCATCTGCAGAAATTCAATTCACGCTGACCAGTACCTCAATAATGCATCACACCATCCAGTCTCAGCTCTGAATAGTATCATTACCATTCTGTTTGAAAGAACAAGAAACATTATTTCCAACACATAAGAACTTGGAAAAGAAGAAAGACCCCTACAGGTTTTCTTATCCAATGCATGCCATGCTAAGAATGCTCGATCCCTGTTTAGACGTAGATCCGCACTTCCAACATATAAAACAGCCGTACCTAGTTACTTCAGTAGCCTGAAGATGGGAGAAGTATCTCTCGAAAAGTAGCTTAGAAAAATCTAATGAGTCATGACATGATAAAGCTCTATAATAGTGCATGTTGTGTGGTACCAAAATGGACAAAGTACAAAGTATTCTGTGTTTATTAAACGCTGCTGGTTTAGTAAATCTACCATTTAAAGTAAATTTCGATAATAAGGTACCGGTGCCTATGAATGATGGGAAAACAGTGATGAAAGTCTAGCTTGAAACCATTCAGTTAATGTTGGCAATATTTCTTAACATTTCATTGAACTTCATGGGGAAAGTGCAACCCGTACATGACATGCGTCTATATTAATAAATACAGAGTAAAATCAAAATGAAATGACAAAGAAAATAGAAATAAAAAGGCGAGAAATAGAGGAAGAACAAGAGTGGAAAACAATGTAACACCATAATGATGACATGAATATTTGATTATAGCGATTATCTTTACTTCCTGGCTTTCAACTGATACTGCTTTCTGTGACCTAGTTTTTTATTATTACATCATCTTGTTGGTTATTGTAGCATTAAGTTAGATCATTTATGCACTTAGCCCCTTCCTGTTTGCTCTGGTAGTGGACACCATAACGAAGGACATAAGCAGAGGGCTACCAGAAGAGCTGTTGTATGCTGACGACCTGGTTATAACAGCAAACAATAGAGAAGAGTTGGGATCGAATCTTCATAGGTGGCTAGAAGCATTGGAATTGAGAGGTTTAAAAATAAATAGCAGGAAGACAGAAAGAATGGTTTCATCAAAGAGTGATCACATAACTATTAACATTAGAGATAGACATGAAGAAGAGATTAAGAAAGTGGAATCTTTCTGCTATTTAGGAATAACCATTGAACGACAAGGGGGATGTGAAGAAGAAGTTAAGACAAGAGTAAGAAGAGCTTGGCTAAAGTGGTGAGAAGTGAGTGGCATAGTATGCGACACGAGAATGCCAATAAACTGAAGACGAATATCTATACATCAGTGCTACAGCCAGTATTACTAGATGGCCAAGAAGTCGTACCTTTAAAAAGATCAGAGGAGAGAATGTTACAAGTGACGGAGATGAGAATCCTAAAGTGGCTAGTTGGATTATCCTTGCAAGAACACTGGATGAATGATGACCTAAGAAGACTTTTGAGGGTAAGAAAAATAACAGAGAAAGCAAGAGAAGCAAGGTTAAGATGGCACGGACATGTAATGAGGAGAGAAAATGACAATATTCTGAAGGGAGTATGGCAGGCACCACTGGCAGGAAGGAGTAGAGGACGACAAAAGCTTAGACTGAGGGACGTCATAGAACGAGACATGAAAGAAGTGGGAGCGAGAGAAGAAGAATGGGAAGTCCGAGTCATGTGGAGAAAAAGGTGTCGCGCGACCGACCTGACAGACGTCGGATGAAGGACGACGAAGAAGATGAACTATAAAAGCCAATCACCAAGCTTATTTTAACAATCACCATCTTCAGTGCTGAGTCCTATATTCAAAATCGTTTTTGAATTTTTTAACTGTATAGCATTTAGTGACATAAATTATTGCTTAATATATGTATATATGTATATATATATATATATGTATATATATGTATATATGTGTATATATATGCATGTATATTGTGTGTGTGTTTTCCGTTGTATATAAAGTCAGAGTGCTCGACATTCTTTCAAATAGAGCGTTGGTAGATTTTTCAGAAAGAGAACAACAAAATATGGAACTGTCAGCTTGATGAATTCAAACGAGCATCAGTGATATACATATAAGAATGTAAGGGACATCCTTTTTTGGTTGGAGTAGTTCGAAACAAAGGCTGCAAATCACAAATAAAAACCTTTAATTATTGGTAACCAACTCTAGCAATGTGAGACTGATGACAAACGGAATCTGTTAGTACACGTTTTTGGTGCTAAGCACTTGATTGAAAAACATCTAAAAGTCTACATTGGTTGCTAATAGTGAATGCGAGATACTTTGCGTCAATGTTTATTGCCAATGTTTATTGCCAATGTTTACAAATTATAATATAAACGTATATTCTGGCTTTGCTGAATCCGTAAATGTCCTGATAGGAAACATTTAGTAATAGAAAATAGATCAAGATTCGAAAATTATTGATAAAGTTACACCAGACTTGGCAATCGAAAACAGCATTATTTATTTCTTGCTAGCACAGTCCTGTCCAACACAGGATATTCCCTCTCCATATCATCATTGGTCCTACTGGCTTTCAACTACCAGTACCAAACCTTAGACAGCAACGTTGACTGGAAGATTGCTGGAATTGACATATCCAAAGCATTGTAGTTTTTTCTGTTGTAATATTAAAGAGATTAGAGTAAAGCTCATTCAATGTTGAAGCTGAAACCTCTCTGGGGCCACAGAAAGGAAAAGAATCCAGCTCTATAGGTTAAATCTTTCGAATCAGTAGTAGCCACTTCGTGAATCGTTAGATAACCGTGCTAGAAGTTTGCGGCTCAAGCCCAGACTGTGGAAGTACTCCATTTTGTTGGTTCTTTGTGAAGAGTAAGAGCAATCAATTGAGTTTGTTTATGTTTTTGGAGATATGAGATATATGAGAGGGATAAAGTAGTAAATACAAATATTAAGTAAGAGGAGAAAATTGCACTAATACGTAACCGTCTTCACTGAAGTGGCTTACGTCTAGCTCTATTAAGGGTGAATCTCTAATAAACAACTGTAGAACTCTGAATTTATTTGAGGTACTACTTGACAATAATGGGTTTGAAAAAGAATTTCTGAACATGCATTAAAATGTCAAAAGATAATTCCAGTTGTTATTGGATCCTTAAATAGATTAATTTTGTTGTAAAGAGAATAATTTGGGTTCATTGGACCATACTTTAATGTACATTGAATATTAAAGAAAATTAGGATTAAAAGTTTTTAGTGATTTCCATTGGCATTATGGGTGATTAATAACCAATCACGGAACTACTAAGAGATTTAAATAATCTTTTTGAAATCTTTGCTTTGTTAGAGTTTAAAAATTTGCATATTAAAGGATCAAAGAACGCTCTTAGAATGTTTCTATTATTGCATTGGGATCTTCCTATTTGAAAATAGATAAAATGGTACAAGTCATTGATTTGCTAATAAAAGAGGAATAGCTATAAGTTTGTGCAATCAATTTTCCGCATTAAGTTTTCTGTAAGAATTGACCTAAATGAATTGAAATATGTCCCCATATGATGATATTTTTTACCAGTTGTGATGTCATTTAACATCTGGTATCCAGTATAACATCTAGTTACACTATTTTTCAGTTTTTGTTAGAAGAAAACAGAAACATTAAGGACAATTTTAAAAATTTACTAACTCCACTAGTAGCCCATGATAAGTTTCCTTATTTTTGCTTGCTGATTGGGTTTAGATATGATGTAAATCCCACCAATTTTGATGCTGGTTAATGAAAAAGGAGCCTTTTGTAAGCCTTAAGCTTAAAATGATCAATTATTACCCCGACTGACTCGAGGTGAAGGATTACTTTCTAGAAATGCAATCAGTCTTACAGTGTAAAGACATTGTGAAGTTGCCACTTTGTAAAGCTACCACTTGGCATAGTCTCCAACAGGCAATCTGAAACATTGTAGTTGTGTTGGTTTTTGCAGACGGTATAAGCCTGTGTCTCTCAAGTCGAAGTGTAAGACATTTAGTAGATAGTGGAAATGGTGTTCTGTTTTAAATCGTTGTTCGTTATTTTGTTAGACTGTCGATTTAAGGAAGATGTTTAACATACAGAGCAAACAGTGACGATTTTTGTCTAGTTAATTCAAGATAGGCACTAAGTCCACCTGTGCCTTTTTAGAAATTTCTTTTTCATTAAATGTATCTTGCAACTGAATATTTTTTGTAATTATCAGCATATTTTTGTCTCCACAGAACAGAAATAATGTTAAAGCAAATCAAAGAGGGAGCTGCAAATAAAAAAACACTCCCAACCCCCAAAAAGAAATAAATGAGATCTTTCCAAAATGAAAATATTGTTACACCGTATTAGATCAGGCCGATAAATTGACGGTGGGGAAAAACGCCACATCTTTATAGATTCACAAAAGAATAAAAACTCATCCATAAAACAATGAAACTGCAACATCAGAAAATGTAATCCCTAAAGAAACATTAAAAAACCAGCATAGAATTATCAGCTTTTCATGAATCAAGCAATTTGTACCATTATAAAGAACGTAAACAACTACAACTTCAAGTAATGTTTAACATCCAGACAAGCTCTATAAGTTCACTTTTAAAACCAAAAGACAACATCCTAAAAAAAGATATAAGTAATGTCTATACCAATTAAACTTCAGGGATTATGAACCTGACTGCATGAAAGGATAATAAAAAGCATTATGCAGAAAAACCAGTTAACATACAAAAGCTATAAAATTAGCAAGTAAAAGCGTCATAGTGGAAAAGGCTTCTAAAGGTATAAAAGATATCAAACAGAAGAACGAAACAAAGCATTTTGAAACCATCAAGAGAAGAGATTATGCTCTAGGGCACTCCTAGATATATTATCAACACTATCCTTTGGAACACAAGAAAGCACTAACCTTGAAAATAACTGGATAACAACAACAATAATAAAAACTACTACCGCCATAATTAGATCATAAAATAAACAACATCACAACATCACGTTTAGTTACCTCTGCAATTAATTTGCTCCTATGTCCATCTGTATCAATGTAAAATACAGTGTAATTTTCATACCAGTAATTTAATCATTCATAAACCTGGCATCATCACACATTTCAAGCATTTCTACTTACTTAAAATGACTAGCATTACTTATAAATCAGACACAAATTCCACGCACGTTGCAGTTATGAATCTCATTCTGGACCACACATTATGGTCTTTGGTTATTCGTAACTTTTTCTTCTTCATGTTCCTCTACTATTACAGAAAATTAACAAATTATAAGATTAATGAGGATTTCCTTTCAGCGTTAAGTTTCTGTTGCATTAATTTTGTGTCTGGTTTAACTGATACATTATTTTCCTATCAGAGTGAATTTTATAGGCACTAAGTTAATGCAAAAAAAGTTCATGAGTTTATTTTTCAGGGAAAGCTTATGGATTAAAATGTTTGTTACCTGTCATACGCACTCTCAAAAGTTACGTTTTGTCGGCTAAGACATGCTATACCAGAAGAAAAAACCTCTGTGGACTCTGCTGCATGAGAATCAAGAGATTAAGTCTAGTTATAAAGATTCAGTAAAGGGTCGTTTAAAATTTTAGAGAGAGGAAAATACAGCAAGTAAATTATCTACTCAGCCAAATCATGAAAATCTTACCCAAGGTAGACGCGTCCGTTGCTTAAGTTCAATATCCTGATGTAGTAGAACCCGATAAATGTCGAACAATCAATAGAATTTGGAAAGGCCCTCACATCTGACCAAAGAACGCGAATACATAGCCTAGTTTCTCAATTTCCTGAAATTTTCACCTCAAACCCAAAAAACCTACTTGCACAATACACGCGAAACATCGCTTTGTCACAGATAAAAGACACCCAATCAACCGCAAGCCGTATCGGATCCCTTATGCCTGGCACCAGAAAAGTGATAAACAGATCTCTGAAATGCTGGAAAATGATATCATACGACCGTTCTCTTCCCCTTGGAGTTCCCCCTGTTATCGTGGTTTAAAAGAAAGACAGGTCAATGCGTTATGTATATGATTTCAGGGGGTTAAATGACGCCATGAAAAAGAGACGTACCCATTACCACTTCAGTATATTGGTCCATACCTTTATGTGAGATCGACAAGCAAAAGAACGCCTTTTCTATGACAAGGGGAAAATTCGAGTTTAACACCGCACCGTTCGGGACTTCTTACCAACGTTTAATCAACATTACGTTGTCAAAACTATCTTTGAGCTGAGTTCTAGCATACATGAAGGACATTGTGGTATTTAGTAAGGTTTTCCGGAACACTTGTCTGATCGTACTGAGATTTTCTAACGGTTACGGGATTAGAGATCTCCTGAAAGCTATCTAAATGTCTTTTTGCCAGTTTTGGGGGCTAAGAGCTTTCTCTCGATAGCATCCTGTCCCAGGCCCGTTTGACAGACACTATTAAAACCTATCAACGACTCTCTTCAAAGAAATAACTCAAGAGATTTGTCGGATTTGCAGGCTTCTACAGAGCCTTGGTTTCCCATTTTTCAACGATCAGCAGTCTGCTAAACAAGCTGTCAAGTGATTGCACCTTACATATATCTGGACATATGGCTGTAACATGTATTCCACCTGTTTAAAGAACAATTAACGTTTTGCCCAGTCTTAAACCTTCCATACCTGAACAAATTGTTTATTCTAGACGTCGACGTGACCAACTTCGCGGTTGGAGGAACTTTGTCACAGTTTGTCGCAGAGAATAACTTACATTCTGTTCCATATTTTTCCACCGCCTTACAAGGATCCCAGCCGAACTGGTCCGTAACCGAAAAAGAAGCGTATGCTCTAGCGACGTCTGTGCGACATTGGCATGTCTACTTAACTGGAAACCATTTCATTTTGGTACCTACAAAACATACAACACTGTTCGGGATCGACTCTATTTGCCTAACGTGTTTAATTTTGTTAAACCACTTATTCCTCGGTGTGAAACTGCCAGCACACGAAATGTGATACTCGACCTTCCCAAAGCACCACTAACGGACATATTTATACCCAATGCTCCGATGCAGTTCATTTCAATTGACTTTGGAAATTTACCTAACGACAATCACGAATATCAGTATATTCTACTTATTGACGACATCGTCTCAAAATTGGTGGAAATCATTCTTCTTAAGGATCAAACCGCATCACTTATAAATGAAAAATTGACTTTTGGGTACAAGTGTATTGAAAACCTTTATATCTACTATCTGATCAGATCTCCAATGTCGACGGCAAAGTTGTGAGCAGTATCTGTAATGAGCTAGGCATTCAAAAATGGCATTCCGTGGCTTATCACAGCCACGAATACGGTTTCACCCAATGAAATATTTGCATCATTAAGGACATGCCAAGAGCTGTCATCTTCCATCGACACCTTCCCCAAACAAATTGGTGACAACTATTACTTAGTCTGATATTCACCTTGAATAGCAGCTTGAGTAAGGCAACCACCTGTATACCGTCACCCAGCTATACTCCTTCAAGAGGTTGTGTTTGGACACGCTGTTCTAGACCCATACATTTACACTAGCGCCAGTGCGTTTTGTCATGAATTTCGTTTTATTTATAGAGGACACTTGGAAAACTCAAAAGTTTAGCTTCAGATTGGTATTGATTTATCTACATCACATAGGACTTTTTTATTGGATATTCAATGACAAGTGTTTAAAATTTATTTGCAATCACTACAAACCCACTCTGTGAAAACAATTTTTCATTGGCTTGCCTTATCTTGCCTTCCTTTGTTTCCGTAACTTCAAGTGAAGTGAGTCGACGCTCTTTTACTTTGTCAAAAGCTGAAAAATTAGCTTCTGCAAATGTCATTTTACTTTTCATTTTATGTGATTAAACTAATGAGGAAAAGTACAAAAATGCCAAAACAATTCGTTAAAAAACTCTCTTGAGTTCAAAATTCATTGAATGCCCAAGACTCAAGTCCTCCCTTGTTGGTAGCTTCCCCTTCATCTCTTATTTATCCATCTCTTACTTATCCATCTCTTATTTATCCATCTCTTATTTTTCCATCTCTTATTTATTCATCTCTTATTTATTCATCTCTTATTTATTCATCTCTTATTTATCCATCTCTTATTTATTCATCTCTTATTTTTCCATCTCTTATTTATTCATCTCTTATTTATCAAACTCTTATTTATCCATCTCTTATTTATCCATCTCTTATTTATCCATTCTGATTCTCTAACGGTCAAAGATAGATGTCTCCTCTCAAAAAGGCTATTGAGGACAATGGTTTGTCTGCAAATATCTTCAACTTTCAACTTTGTTGACTTGACTCCTTGAAAATACTATTGAGAGAATATCCGACGTTCCAATATTTACCTTTTTGTATTTTCATGCTGTTGTCTCTAATCATTGACAGTTTTATGGTAATTTTTCCACCTTAAAATCTTTTTCTAAAGCGTCAATTCTGCTTTAAGTCAGATTCGCAAAGTTTAGTAGATCTTCNCTCTTATTTATCCATCTCTTATTTTTCCATCTCTTATTTATTCATCTCTTATTTATTCATCTCTTATTTATTCATCTCTTATTTATCCATCTCTTATTTATTCATCTCTTATTTTTCCATCTCTTATTTATTCATCTCTTATTTATCCATCTCTTATTTATCCATCTCTTATTTATCCATCTCTTATTTATCCATTCTGATTCTCTAACGGTCAAAGATAGATGTCTCCTCTCAAAAAGGCTATTGAGGACAATGGTTTGTCTGAAAATATCTTCAACTTTCAACTTTGTTGACTTGACTCCTTGAAAATACTATTGAGAGAATATCCGACGTTCCAATATTTACCTTTTTGTATTTTCATGCTGTTGTCTCTAATCATTGACAGTTTTATGGTAATTTTTCCACCTTAAAACCTTTTTCTAAAGCGTCAATTCTGCTTTAAGTCAGATTGGCAAAGTTTAGTAGATCTTCTTCAAACAAAATTCGCTCCAGACGTTTTTTGTATGAACAGCATGTTTACCTTGCTGCTTACCACTGTATTAACTTTCTTAGCCAACCTTTTGACTTCTTAACGTTGATCTGATTTGTAGTTAACCTACCTCATGATAATTGCTTGTACACGTCATCTATTTGCCAAAGGATTTACAAAATACACCATATATAACTAAAGTATATTTGTATTCCTCCGGGTAAGTAAACATTAAGTCGATTTGGATTTAGAAATATGAATAAACTATTGGGCAGAATATATGTATTATGTACTTTTGTGTCAGAGCGAACAGTTGAATTTTCAGTACAGGTGTCATGTTGGCTGGTCAAATTGGTTACTTTATAGAGCAGTGTGACGCAATATATTTGTAGGTTTGTTCATTATTGGAATTGCGGATGGCGTGTGACATTAAGCACAAAGTACTTGGCTTTTGTTTACTCACAAGATTTGGGCGGATAGATCTTTGGTAAAATCCAGAAAATATAGCTATTTCCCGAAACTGGTAGCCTTTTCGTGGATCAAATGGAAGTTAATAGTTCAAATGAATATTTACAAGGTATGGAGTACTACTGGAAAACTCTTACCTTTTGGAACAATATGTAAAGTCAATTTAAGTGTAGAATTTTATGATGAATATGTCATCTTACCAATTCTCTGCTAATTTTGGCAGTTATATTTTCCTTGGCCTCCATGTTGGAAGTTTTGTCTTGAATTTTGGAGCTGCTTTGATTTTATGGAGTATACGTGGCCTGGACAAAAATGTCTATCATTTGGTTATTAAAATATTGGTGCTTTCCGATACTCTAGGTTCCCTTAGCGTTTTAATTCCTAGTGGTATAGCTCATGCATCATCTGAATGGATCGGTGGAGAGAAGGCGTGCATTGCATCAGGATACATCTCCACTATGTTTCTGAGCTGGTCAGCATTATTAGTATTTATTTTATGCACAATGCGCTACCTAGCAGCCTGCAAGCCGTTCTTTTACAGACGGTATGTAAATATTCCAAAATTAAGAATTGCTCTTTTTCTATCCTTATTGTGGACTTCGCTTCTACTACTTCTTCCTGCCTCTGGAGTTGGCAATTTTAGACTGTACAACCATGGTTTATTTTGTGCATACGATGTATTTCGTTGCAATGCAGCCGATAAAATACTCATGCATATCACAGTATGGAAAGGATTTTTTATCTCTGGCATAATGATCTATATTTGTATTGCCACTGTTATTGTGCTGCGAAGAAAGAGAAAGCTAAGTTCTACGCTTAGTGTAGAGCAGAAAAGAGCTGCAAAAACACAGCAATTAAACCGGATTCAACATGGTTATACCATGATGACATTATTTATCGTTGCTATTTTTCTACTGTGTAGCAGCCCTTTCTTGGTAAGTACATTCTTTATTTTTACCTCAGAATTGCTATTTACTTATGACTCAATCGTTGGCCACCAGAAGCAATAATTTTTTTTGCCAGAGAGGAGATCTTAGGTGTAAGACTTTAAAAGAAATTTAAGAGGTACCTTTCTGGAGGAAGGCCAATAAGTAAGTCTGATAATTAAATTCAAAAAGTAGTCTTTAAAAACGTTTTGGGACAAGAAATTTAAGAAATAAGATCAAAAAATCTAAGTAAGTTTTCTGATTTAAGGAATCAATGAAGACCGAGAGATGGCTTTAAGAAATAAGCTAAGTATTTATTTTGACTGTACTTTACAACAAGTATTACAATTATTCCGCTTTGCATTCATTTTATTTTTTCCCTATTTGAGTTGATTCCTGTTTTCTTTTTCGTAAGAAGCTCAAATTTGACTTCAATGGCTTTGTTTTTTCTTTTCGTTTTATGGAATGTGTCATGTTCTCTGTTTTTTTTAAGAGGTTCTTGCTTATCCTTATGAAAACTTCGCTCCACTTGGCAGTTTAAAAGCACACAAAATATTTTTGGGTACTATTCCATCATCAATACGTATAAATTGGTAAAAAGTTTATTACTTCGCAAATCTATATATAAGATTTTAAAACAACAGTAGAAAACTATTAACATGGGGCATGTAGCACACTCTGTTGACTCTTCTTTGAACTACTTCTTTACTACAGTTTTCACTTCCTCGTCACTGGCGTAGTGTCTGGCGCTCCAAACCTCTTTCACATGGCCTTTGAGACGATAGTCTGAATTATCAAAGTCTGTTAGGTGGGAAGCAGTATGCTTATTAACAAGATTGAGGTGATTTTCTCCCTGCTTTGCTTGTTTATGGCTAATCAACCATTGTGATAGGAAAGAAGGACAGTATCGATTTGCATACTAGGTCTTACTCATTGATTTCTTACCCTAAGCCTCTTAAGGATTCCATTTTATGCCTTAGAGTTTACTATTTCTTCTCTTGCAAAGTGAAAAACCTTAATGATACCTTAAATAGCTCTTAAGGAAATAGCCATAATTTTTTTAGTTAATTATTCCGTCTTGATATTTTTTTGTTTTGATGACATAGATACCATCATCATCGTCATCACCATCATCAATNGTGGGAAGCAGTATGCTTATTAACAAGATTGAGGTGATTTTCTCCCTGTTTTGCTTGTTTATGGCTAATCAACCATTGTGATAGGAAAGAAGGACAGTATCGATTTGCATACTAGGTCTTACTCATTGATTTCTTACCCTAAGCCTCTTAAGGATTCCATTTTATGCCTTAGAGTTTACTATTTCTTCTCTTGCAAAGTGAAAAACCTTAATGATACCTTAAATAGCTCTTAAGGAAATAGCCATAATTTTTTTAGTTGACTATTCCGTCTTGATATTTTTTTGTTTTGATGACATAGATACCATCATCATCGTCATCACCATCATCAATATCATCATCATCATCATCATTTTAGCCGTTCACGCCACTGCTGGCGGGTGGCCTCCACAATTTCCTCCACTCTACTTGGTCTTGTGCTTTCTGCATCCATGTTTTGCCTGCCCTCTTCTCAATTGCATCTCGCCATCTTCTCCTTGGCCTTCCCTTTGTTCTGCCCCCTTCTCTTGGTCTCCACTCTGTTATCTTCTTGGCCCATCTGTTAATGTTCATTCGGGATAAATGTCCTGTCCATTGCCTTTCAAATACACTACCTTCTCGATGATGTCTCTAACTTTGGTCTTTGATCTTATGATTTCATTTTTGATCTTATCTTTTCTTGTGACGTTTAACATTGTTCTTTCCATTGTTCTTTCCATACCATCACGTGTCACGTTAATTCCAGTTTGTAATGTCCATGGAATACATTTTGTATCTAGCATTTTACCTAAAGTGCTTATGTTGTGGAAAGCTGAAAGGTGGTGTTTGGTTTGAAATTACCTCACGCGATCAGCACGTGAAGACATGATGTATGTGTGCGATTTAAACGTTTTTGTGCACACGGAGCGAAGTGCACACTTTTGGAACAAAGGCGAGTATTCATATACCTTTGTAATTTTTTTATAGATGGACTATATTTTTTTCAAACGTTACTTTTGTGTTTTAAAGAATGAAATTAAGACATCTGTTTTCAACCTAAAAATTGACAACGTTGCACATTTTGATATATGTAAGGTCTATAAAACAAACTCAAAATCAAAATATTCATCTGTTTGTTTATACCAGACTTGATGCTGTTATGTAAGTCTCTTTCACATATCCGTATCTTGACTTACATGCTCCTTGGTAAAGCGTTCATAATCCAGTAGGTATGTCTTGGTCGAAGAACTCTCCTTGCTTCTTTAAATAAGCTGTCATTTTCTCATTGAATTTATCAAGATAGGTATCAAAGACGATCCTGCAGATCATATTCCATAATTCTGCACCAGAACCTCGACTAGCTTCACGTAGTTTTTTGTTCTTCTTTTGATTGCCCAAGAAGCTCCAAACGACTGGCATTGGTTATGTACATGGCAGAATCCGTCATGAGAATGCTTGCATCCTCTTGCTTCCATTTCTAGTACATTCCTGTAGCTCTGTTTGTACGTAGGCAACTAGTACTGGAGACAAGTGGCAAGAACTGAATAATAAGTAACTTTTTATATATTCCTATTAAAATTTCTGAAAAATTTCTTGTAGTTTATACTGGAGTTTATGTAATGTACTGGTCGTGGTAGATGTTTGTAGCGATATCTCTATAAATATGTAGATTAAAGCTACATAAAACATGAACATTTCTTTTAAAACACTTTATTTTATACAGCAGATAATTGGTGATAATGTTCTTCTAAGTTTCGACTTCTCCCAACGGCACGGGGTACCCTGTAATAGAAATTTGTTGCCAATGAAATTTGAACAATTTTTTGTTGTTGTTGTTGTTCCAGCGTTTCATTTTTTAGTTGTGTTTGCTGTCGTTTTGCTGGCTAAGAAACCTCAGTCTACAATTACAGGGTTGTTCGTTTTATCCATACTGTCATGTGAATTTTATGAATTTGCATTTTCTACTCAACCAGAGTATATAAAATGTCACCATAAGTCTTCTTTGTGATAGATCTTGCGACTTACAATACTTAGACTATTGCGATTGATTGTGCTTTACACTTGTCAATATCTCTTCCTGTTTTTCATTTAAGTCCTATTGATCCGGAATTAAGTATAGCTCATTAGCATACTGCTTGAGCTTAACAGTCAGTTTTCAACTTTGAAAGCATTGTCTTTACCTCTTTAGCACGGACTTTGGATTTTCACAATCGTTCTTCAGAGGATCAATTCCTCTGATTTAGTCAAACAACTTGAACAAAGGCGACTTCAAGAAAAATTTAATAAGGAAATTTCTATAGCAGTTTAAACTACTAATGAAAAGCATAAATCGCCAGCTCCTCTATAGTTTTCAACTAGCACAAAATTGTTGATATGTTACATCATTGTTTATTAATCCATTACTAAACATTCGCTTAGTTGCAACCAGAGATCAGCTCTCTATAATTTTGCATTTATCTGTCCCATCAGCTTAGGGTCAATGCTTTCACTGTAACTTGATTGGTGGGACAGACTTATCAGTTCTATATTTGCAGCAAAATCTTTACATCCATAAACCTTTTCCTTACCCCAAACATACAGGCCCCCCTTGGACTGGAATTGGTCCTCTCCATTACCCTCAGTTTCTAACTAAACATTGACATCAACTGTTCCTATTTATGCTGCTATGACGTCCATAAGTTGTGCAATATTTTATATTATTCAGATTGAATTTAGAAAATTTATAATAGAGAAATTGTCTGTTTGCTTATTTTTTTTATATTGGCGTTTGAAATTCCCTAATCAGCAAAAGAGAGGAAGTGAGAAGGAATAGGTATAGTTCTGCTGAATATTTATTGAGACCAAATTTAAACGCAAAGACACAAACAGAAAATTATGCTGGAGAGAAAGTAAAGCTGACATGTTGATTAAACAGTCAACCTATTACCACGTGGAAATGGGCCTGGGATCAAACCTAAATAGGACATTTCACTAATGAAGGTCAATACAGTGATTTTCTTTACAGTCTAAGTAAAGTCTCAGTAAAAGTTCCTTGCAGCGTTTCACGCCGAGCAAATTGCTAATTAAAATAGTGATAATAGTGTAAAATATAGGTACTCCTGGCTTTGCATTAACACCAGTCATCAAAGACACTAGTCTAAATAAAGCCAGGTGTATTTGAGAACTTTCCACCTGACGTATCAAAATCATTCTCATACCAATTAAAATATCAGCTTCCTAGTAGCAGATCTTGAAATATGCATTGGTTTGATTGGTGATATTTGCTTATATGAGACATAGACAGGTCAAAAGTCGCCATATTGACATTGACACCTATGAAGTATGAGGTTTCTATTTAATCAAAAAATTTTTATTGCAACATCTTATAAAACAGTTTGTATCAACAAACATAATTCAGTTTCAATTTTATGAACTTAATCGTATGTTTTTTGAGGGATTAAATGGGACTTCAATTGGAATATATGTATGTAAGTTGTGAAATTTGGTCAATAAAATTTCAATAGTTTGAGCAGCAACGAGCTGCCTGCATGGGTTTATAGCAAGGTTAAATGAAGGATTTGCTTTAAGAAAACAATATAATCTTCCTTTATTATCTTTTGTCTTCTCGGTGGAAATGAAAAGCGAGGAGAAGGAGATAAAAAGCATCATATGCTTACTTAAATTTTTCATGTAAAGTACAGAAGGGTTATGAATGGAGAGATTAAGTAAAGGGATTGGATTGGAGAAAACAGACCGAAAAGAATTAACTGAAAGTAGCCTGAAACACCAAAAATATTCTTAATCTCATTTTGAAAAAAGAGAAACTAAAATGCTCAATTGATTTAGATATGTAGGGAAATGAAAGGAAAACAACATGCTAAGACCAACTCAGACTGTTAATTTTTGAAAAGAAACCAGGAATTTGAAACACAGAATGATGTTATTCAGGGGCTATGTAAAGTCAAAGGAAATGACACCGAAAAGGTCTGAAAGAAAAATAAATAGAACGTAGCGACTGGCAAATAGATGGAGAGGGAGGGGGAGGGGGAGGGAGAGAAGAAGAGATAAAAATAAGATGAATGGGTGAATGATGGATGAATGCATGGATGGAAAGAAGGACAGATTGATAGTTAGATAGGTATGTAGAAGTGTGTCCCTTTACCAGACCTAGAGATCAGTTCAACTATTTGTATCGCCTCACTCTTTGAGATCATTTATTAAAGGCATATTTTTTCCTAATAAATCCGAATATTCTTTTTCAAATAGAGACTGAAACCACAGGTCGTTAATATCTAAAGTAGTCAACTTGATTGAGTCAAAATGCGCAATATTAAATCTCGAGGATCTTTTCATATTTAAATAGAGGTCCAAATTGAGGATTTTACAAGCAACTCTGGTGTTAGAATCTTTGGAGAAGACCCTGAAGGCAGAGTAATTTCCATTATCACATTTCTTATCAACATTTTTCATTGCCCTCTCTTCTCTCGGGGGACACCGACATTGAAAATAGTATTAAGCACTTTGGTGATATAGATAATATTGATGTGAGTGGCGAATGCACCTCGTTTCACTCCTTTCCCAAGAAAATTGCTGTCAATGTTTCCTTGTTTAGTTCTAAAATACCCTCGTTGGCTACAAAATTGATGCACTTCTGATGTCTAAATCAGTAAGAGTATTTGTCAGAAGTGACAACCTCCCCCCCCCCCCCCCCCCAAAAAAAAGCGCAAAAATTCCAGCGTATCACAGTTCTCTTTTTAATAGCACTTATATATCGTTCTCATATTTAGCTTGTAATATGCTTTCATTCGGTACTTCCAGCATCACAGTTGTCGATTTTTCAACACCTAGTACTTTCTCCTTTTCCACCCTGCAACCTACCCATCAAATTTGTTTAGAACTCAATTTAAAAGGGAAATGACAAAGCTCTAACATTGACTTAAGGTACTCGTATTTACGTTTTTAAGTTTAAATAAATGTTAGTTGAGGCCAGGGCAGGTTTGATGTTTGAATGATTCGTAAATCTGGAGCAATTATAAATCTCTGATTGCTGGTAAGTGAAGCTTACAATACAAAAGCAGTTGTTTTAGTATGTTTATGTTTTCAATACTTGGAAATAATAACAACCACAATTTTATGCAGCTTATAACGTAGATTTTGGTTGTACTTGTGAAAGGCTCAATTATTACTATAAAAGTGCATAATGAATGACTCAAAGACTATTTTAATATGTTGAAAGATACAGTGTTTTTAATGTCCTTTATGAAAAGGAAGCGTTTTCCAGAGCCAGATGGTAAAATTGGAACACAATTTTACTGTAATATTTTTCTTCTGCCTGTTCATTGGTTGAAATGAGTTAGTTTCAAGCCATTGTCAAATTTTGTTTTCAAAATCATATCATACGAGCATGGTCCTCCTCTGTTTCCTCTTCTTTCCTGTGCGTAAAAATTAGATAGCACTGACCCTTTTCCAGTTTGATAGGAAATTCAGAAATGTCAATCTTTGCCTGCCCCTTGTTCTACTTTCATTGGTCTTTCCGCAAAAGACGAGAAGCTCCAAATATTTTTTCTTGGTGACATATCTAAGAAAGCAAGTTCTCGTTTTCTCATCAATTGAATTAAGTTTTCTTTTACTGCCTCACTCTCTTTCACTTCTGCATTATTGATTCTTTCTGGCCATGCTATTCTTAGAATTCATCGGAGAAACATCTCTGCAGGTTGTATTCTGTTCTCTGATCTTTTACACAAAGTCAAACCCTCGCAAACATAGAGCAGAGCTGAATAAACAGTGTAGTAGCTTTACACGAGTTTTGATTACCATTCTCCTGCTTTTAAGTAATTTGTCCATTTTAGTGAATCTACCTTTTGTTATGGCAATCCTTTTTTTGAACCCTGAAAATACCTTCCTATCTGATGAAATCATACTACCTAGATAATTAAATGCTTCAGGGGTTTTTATTTGTACTCGGTCAGTTGTGATGTTACATGTTGGTGCTGGATTATTTTTATATAATCATGCAATCTAAGGCGGGGGATGGGGATCCCATTAATGATCATATAATTTTCCTTGTTTGCTTCGAACACCTTGCACAGCAATGCTTGTAGGTCTATCTCTCTAAATATTTTCTCGTCATATCCGTTGAACAAGTCTAATGATTTCACACATTCCTCCCTCGCTCTTTTTTTAATGCTAACAAATTCAATGAGATCTGAACCTACCTTTGCAGCTGCTGCCTCCTCCCATTAGAGATTTCTTAAGGTTCGAGAATATTTACCGTTCAATCTCGACTTCTTGTAGATCTTCAATCATCTACAAGAAGTTTACAATTCTTTGAGTGTCTAAAGAGATGAAATATAGAAGAAAACAAAATGAGAATTTTATTACCTAGTTTCTTTAGGAACCTTGCAAAATATGACAGAATACGACCTTTTGTCCAGCATGACCATTCTCGAGTGTACTGGTGCAAGCACCTTGTTTCATCAACATATTTCGGTATACTACAGCAATGATCAAAAGATATTTCGGTAAAATAATACATGTCTTACCTTTTCTTTCTTGTACAGTAATTAAAAGCTTTCCTAAAACTTTTCTCATCTGAAATGTGTGTATTGACAGCATGATTAACTTTTCCTTTCTTTTACAGATTTATCGTCTAAAAGTTATTTTAACTGAACATGTGAATGAGGATCAGCACTTCATCGTACAGATCGTGGCAAACTTTAACCCATTACTTAATCCAATTGTATACCTTCTATTAAATCGAAATTATAGGAGTGCAATTCGTCGCATTTTGACTTTTTTTAAGTGCAGGACGAGGTCATCTGTTTCAGCTGGTAAGTATTAGTGTGTTGTGTAAATGTTTACACGTGCATATATACAAGTCAGTTTATGTGTGTATGTGTGTGTGGTCTAAATAGTTGTATTGACTTACAGCGCACATGTGCGTCGAGCGTCACTAGTCCTATCATCTGACTGTCAAAATTGGCATCTGACTGTCAAACTTGGCATCTGACTGACAAAATTGCCATCTTGGCAAAGTAGAATAGATTTTTGAAGGACCCAATGTTTTGACCCAGTGTTTTCAGCATACCTTTGACAAGAAAACAACAATAATCATTTATTGCTTTCATTTCTATATTGACCGATCATCAAACTCACTAGCAAGAGAGCAGACACCATTCTCTTCATTGTACTATGTTTTTTTAAAGAATAAAGTCTTTAAAACACTATAACTCTGGGAAGATATTGATTTCTCATTTTGGTTTGGCTTGTAAGATCAGAGGCATATATACCATCACCACTGCTAAATTTGGAAAAAAACTCAATTCTACAAGCTCTAGCATTTTAATAGTCAGAATTTCAGAACCACACCCATGAAAAGCCCACCAACAATTGAAAGAGCACAAATATACTTAATCAGTAATTCAATATATCAGAGATCATCACTGGGCTTATCATGTAAATACATTCACAACAGAATCTGCTCTTAATATTTGTAGATCTGATCACAAACAATAAATAAATACATCATCAGAGAACAGGCATTAGAGAACAAGATGATGTGTTTTGCGGTCAGATTGCTCCATACCGAGCGCTTTCGTACTTAATATTTTCGTGTCAAAACGAACACCCACTCATTAGCCGGCCATCCAGGAAGGTTCCGGAAACCCTGAAAACCCCTCTCTAATCCACTTCTGTTATTTGTTCTTCATTTTTTCGTCGTATAAAGGAGCAAGAACATACCTCTATTAAAAATGCTGCATTGTGTGATCCTAAATCTTAAAACTGATTATTTTAAACTAATCCTAATCTGTTGTAAGATTTGCGATCACACAATACCACATTTAAAATAAAGCTATTTTCTTATTACATAAATAATTTTTGTTACATACGTTAATAAGCATGTAATTATACAATTACAAAAATTGATATAAACTGCCAGAACATTTCTTGCAACTTCAATCTTTGTCTTTGATATAGATCAGGCTGCAATGCTAATAAGAATCACTTCTATAGTAAAGAATAATAATAGGAAACGAATAATGAAAGCTCTTTCCGATCATTTATTTCTTTATTTCTCGAAAATCGTCATGCTC
Source organism: Morbakka virulenta (assembly GCA_003991215.1). Taxonomy (NCBI): domain Eukaryota; kingdom Metazoa; phylum Cnidaria; class Cubozoa; order Carybdeida; family Carukiidae; genus Morbakka; species Morbakka virulenta. The sequence goes on along the minus strand of RDPX01000014.1, from coordinate 1,095,942 downwards.
ATTTACCACTACTCAAATTATTTATCTTTCTCTGAAGGCATTTTGATGCTAGCTTCACCTTATTATGAAATAAAAAATGTTCTGGATAATTTGAATTGTATATATCACATACAGCATGCTTAATGAACAATCTTGGCTTATAAATCAGCCCCATAATTATTCAGAAGACATTAAACCTGAAGTTGCTAAAAGGTGTTTATAGGCTGTTAGTTTATACCATAACTATACGTGCTCATCAACGCATTGATCTGACTGGACAAACATATTTCCTCTTACTAATTGATAGGTAGGTAGCTAGGTAGGTAGATAGATAGATAGATACATAGATAGATAGATAAATGGATGGATGGATAGATAGATAGATAGATAGATGGATAGATAGATAGATAGATGGATGGATTGAGATATATATATATATATATATAGAGATAGAGAGAGAGAGAGAAAGAGAGAGAGGGATATATATATATATATATATATATATATATATATATATAGAGAGAGAGAGAGAGAGAGAGAGAGAGAGAGAGAGAGAGAGAGAGATGGTTGGATTACTGAGAAAGAAAGACGGAAGTTGAAACATTTAACAAATTGAAGTTTTTATCTGAGTTTGTATAAATTATTTCGACAATTTCTATACGATTAGAAGTTATAAATGTTTAAATATATACACTTAAGTGTACTGTAAATATTATACTTTTTTGTATTCCATGGAATACTACCATTACATTTATACAGCTCTAAATATGTAGTTTTAACTTGAGCCTATTTAAGATTTTGTTTTTGTTTACACTTAATCCACTACTGTCACTACCATCACCACTATAATAATTGGAAAATGTTGCACACTCAGCAGTTTTATAGTATTAAGATTTCATTTCCCGTAAATATATTGGATTCAAAATAAGAAATCACACCATTACAAACAACTGAACCCAGCTCATTTTTGTTATATATATATATATATATATATATATATATATATATATATATATATAGAGAGAGAGAGAGAGAGAGAGAGAGAGAGAGAGATATGCTTGGAAGGATTGCTCTGCAAATACTTATGACATTATTTTGAAAATTATACAAAAGTTGGATTATTTCATCATTTCACTCTCTGTGGTTATAAAAAAAGAAATAAATAATGTTTTATGTAAAACGTTTATTCATTCAACTTCCTGACCACAGCTTGCTAGAATACAGTGAAAATCTACACTAGGACCAAAGAAAATGGTATGAAAATAATCACTTCTTCTTCTTTAGATCAGAAAAACATGGATTTTGGGACTCTTATTGCATCCTTCACTCAGTGAAATAAGAAAATAAATAGAAAATAAATACGTTATTAAATACGTCATCTACAAATACGTAGGCGCGCATCTTCTTCTTCTTCTTTCGGCGTTTCCCTTTTCAGGGGTCGCCACAGCGAATTGACGTCTTCAACTTACCTCGGTCATGTGTACCTTGCTCGGTCAACCAAAGTTCCCTCATGTCATCTCCCACACAGTCTCTCCTTCTCCTTACCCTTTCCTGCTTTCTCCTGCCAGGTAAGGGCATGGCCAACATCCGTTTAGCAATGTGATCCTCGTCCCTCCTTTCCACATGTCCATACCACCTTAGCCGTGTCTTTCTCAACTTTCCTGCGATGTCACATACCCCGATGGTACCTCTAATCCTTTCATTTCTGATCATATGAAAATAATCACTTAACTTCAATAAAAAAGCGTTGCCCTTAATCTGTAAAATTAATTAACGATAAAATATTTAGATATTAATTTTGAATGATTTTCTTTTTGTCAGGCAATAATACACAAAGCAAAACTGTGAGTCAGCACCCTGGTAGACCATGGAATCAGTTTGAATGGAAAAGGCAAGCATCTCTATCTGTTCTTAAAGAATTAGATCGAAAATATTGCAATGAAGGGCAGCCAAAAGATTCTACCTCACCTTTTAAGACTCGCGTCACACGAACGGATGGCATGGTAACCAAAGTACGTGGGGCAAGTGTCTACTCGATATTTTCGGTCAATTTGGATAACCTTACATTGAAGAAGCAATTGTTGGAAATCACAAAGGTGGAAGAGACGCCTTTGTAAAATTTGAAATTTTTGGTCCCTCTAAAGCATTCTTGGAAGCATTGCTAATAGCTAATTGTACTAGAACTACATCTTAATGTATGTGATATGTGAATTTATCATGTAAATATTCAAATTTTAAGTGATGTTGTGTAAGATATAGCTTAAGGATATTGATGTCCGTAATTTATGAACCAATTTTCATGGAAAAAATGATTTTTCTATGAAAAATCTTCATTTTTTTAATGATTAATTTGCATAGATAAAGATATATCAATATAATATTAACATAAATATTGCAGGCAAAGTGGAGGATGAAATTTTTATTTGACTCCAAAACTGCAATACATATTTTAACAAGAGAAAAGAGTTTTCCACGTGCATATTTGGAGCCAAATCAGTCCTCAAGAAAGTACTCGATCAATATTCAATATTCAATATGTTGTCAAAAGAATTTTAATTTTGTGGAAATTCACTTAGGTTTTTACTACACTTTCGTTCTTTAAAGAATCTAGTGATTACAATAAAAATTTGAAAAATCGAGAAATTTCTTTCAGTGAAAATTCATTTTATGGAGTTGGGATCGCAATGAACTTCAGCTGACCTAAGTATTTTTAAAACATGTTTTGTCAATGGCATCGGTCTGTTCTTTGCACATTCTTCTAAGACCTAAACTTGTTTGATTATTTTGGTGAAAATTCGTCTTAATTATCCAATTTTTTAGTCAAGCCGAGTTAATGACATTTTGATAAAACGAGCTATATGAAACTCAGCTTCAAAATCACCATTTGTTCAAAAAAACACTTTTGAATTGATTAAGAAATACCAAATAGATTTTTAAACAGAAAAACCTCTTAGAGAATTTCGAAAAAGATTTTCTCCAAATATTTTTGCTTTTACCTTTAATACAATTTTTCATCCCTATTCATCCAGGGTTTGTTAAACATTACTGCCAGTCTCTTGTTCTTTTCTAACTTCTATTTAATTATTCATTAAGCTAAACGTCAGCATGTTACGACCTAAGATTCACAGCATGAGTGGTTAAAAATGACTGCAAAATATCACGAGAAGGACTGCTTGATATCTTCCTTTTACAAACTCTTTCAAAACTTCTCACTATAACTGCTGCATTTAATGAAAATAAGTGTTTGTTTTACTTGCCTATACTACGAAAATGTATCTTTTGACTCTTTCACTATTCCTAAATAAAAAGTAAACAGATTAAGCAAAGTTAGCTGAGTTTCAGTTCATCAGTTTACCATACTAGGGGGACCCAGCTTGAGCATTCACAGGTTCCTGGAAGTGCAGTACCTAAACTTTGACTTCTTTTTTGAGTTGTTTGACTTCTTCCTGAGTTGCCTTGTTGCCAATGCTAGGGTACGAGGTATTGCCTTCAGCATAGATGTTGATGAATTGAAACAAGTTATGCGGAAGACCATTGACGTAAGGAAAGAGGAAAGTCTGAACAGAAATAGAATCTTAACGAACCCTAGTATCAAATACTCATGAGAAGCAATTCAAACCAGTTTGATACGCATTTTACGACCTGAGAGAAAGGGCTGTATTGTACCAAATATCCTTTTCGAAGCTTCATAAACAGAAACTCTACGAAGCAATCCAGTATGCTGCACCTTGTCAAATGACTTTGAAATATCCAGAGCTATAGCACGGCTTTTCCCAGACATATCTATATACATATACAGATACGTTTTGTGATTGTTGTCAAAAGGTGTACAGTGGAAGGAGATCCTCTAAACCCTCAGTGAATACCAAACAAAAAGCCTTGGTTCTGCAAGAATTGTATCAGTGCATTGTTTATAAGTAATTTAAGGACCTTAATAATGGTAGGGAAAAGACTAAAAGGTTGGTACTTGCCAGAAAGAGACGACTTATCTGAATTCTTAAAGATAAGAACAACATTAGAAACTTGCAGGAAGATGAAAAAGAACTGTTAAAGGCAGTGGTTGAAATTTTTGGCCAGCAATGACGATACGTCGGAACCACACTTTTTAACGACAGGAATCACACCTAGGCCAGAAGCTCTAAATTGATTAAGTCCATAAATAACCTTGGCAGCCAAACTTTGAATTGTGATTACAAAATTAGATCAGTGTGTGAAGGAAAACTGTCAAAAAACACCCGTGTCGTTTAGAAAAGAATTGGCAGAAAACAATCTAGCCGAGAGATAACCTTTTTCTCCAGAGGCCACTGAAAACCGAAAGTCGTAAAAAAGTGGAGGAATAACTGACTTGCTAGAATACAAAACAATTGTAAGTGTTCCAGAAACTACGACGTTCATGGTTTTTGGAAGAAACAGATTCTCAAACTCCCTCGACTTAGCAACATTCAGTTGCAGCATCAGAAGATGATTTGCTAGAGATTGAATCACAAAGAATACCACCAAGAAATTTACAAAAGCCATAACAGTTAGCCTAACCAAATTGAAAATTCTTACAATGATGTATCTTGTCAACAAGATTCAAAACAGTTGCCTTAACCTCTAGAAAGACAACAACATAACCAGAAGATCCTAAAGGAAGTAAAGATGATAACTGTAAAATGTAAAAAGATATCTAAAAGAAATGCTTTCCTGTGCCTGAATCAGGAAATCCTGTGGGAAAATCAACAAGTTGTACAAGATCATAGGCAAGAGTGAAGTTGTAAATAACTTCTCCTCGTCTGGCAGCCCTATTTGAATGAACCCAACAGTTCGTCAGATAAAGACCATGAAATTACAGAAAATTAGAGAATTTTTTTTGAAACCAAAGGTTTTTCCAGGTCTGTTTAGAGCAACTACTACCACATCGTTGGTCTACACTCTCTCAGGCAGAGGGTGACATTAAGTGATCTCAAGAGATGGACACTGGTGCATTTAGCAGCAGTTTGCCGAAAGAGGGTGCAATCAACTACATTGTACTTGCAGGCGAACCCGTTAGCGAAAGTGATTTCAAGCTGGCTGAAGAGCAGTGGTACTTGTGAGCATACACCCCCCCCGGAAAGAGTGTCAACACCCAAATTTTCAAAAACTAACGCATCAAATGTAAATTTTTATTGATTGTCAAGTGAAGCTTAATCTCACTTAAAATTTCCAGTAAAGAACGTCCGTCTGCTCTTAAAACAACCTTCGAACTTGCTGAAATCAGTGCACCAATTAAATTAGCAGTGGCAGCTTGATTGTGTTTGTTCCTGCTCCTAAGTGAAGTATCAGTTTGATTGGATGGGTTCGGTAAGCATTATTACGGACGGTGATTGGTTAAATTGTATTGTATGAAAAGATGGCAGGTTTAAGGTGAGAATCTAGGGCATCATCTACTATTGTATCTTCTTCATCTATGATAATTATGATGTTTCGTTAAGGAAGTTGTGACCTAACTAAGGCAATTTGTACCATCGGGTGAGGTAGTGCCTTTATATTTGGGGGCTGACTTCACAGATGGGACATGTCTCGGTTGGCGATACTGGTAGTTTTCTGCATCTTCGGTAGTCTGAAGTGTCTCCAGAAGATTATCGAGACTTTGCAATATTCCGGTCTTAATTGAAATTAATGTATGGAAATGCAACTCGGAACCTTATCTTTATTTGACGAGCCTTGACAGGTCCTTATGTAGTAGTAAATATAGTAGCGCAGTGAAATTTTCTGGTGTAGGTGAATGATTCTCGTCTCCCACCAATGAATCATCGCGATGACGAATTCCAGAAGTTATGTACTTATGAAGGTAACGTTCTTAAGGAAGAACTATAACATTTAGAATATCCGAGTTTTCTTACTCTTTGTTAATCACCTGAGGGTTTGTGATTCGGTCTTGTCACTGCATTATTAGGAGATAAACATGAAAATAAAACACTAAATGTTATCAATTCATCTTCACATAAAACGTTGAAAAAAGTGTTTTTTACATTCCCCAAAAGCACACAGTTGTCGCTTTTGGCAGAGCACCTCTACTCGAAGAACTAACATTGACTGTTGTTCTGCGTGCGGGCTCCCTTAGATGCATAGAACTCAACTTAACGCATAAAAAATAGAGGGAGAATTGCGACTATTAATCCATTAATGGTAACAGTTTCATATCCTGCCGGGAAATAACGGGCACATATAGCTCTGCTATATGTCGAGATATTATTCTGCCACTCTTTGCAAATTCCTTATCACCTTATCACCAGGCTTGTAATTTCCATTACAATTTATTGTGCAACAATATGTATGCACAGGGTTGCATTTATCTGGTATTTATGTTGGCTGTATCTCACTGTAATTACGCACACTTTCTGATGCCCTTTTAAGTTGGGACTTCACAGTAACGCAGGGTTGGAAAATACAGTAAAATGAATAAAGAGAAACCAGAATACAGTCTTCATTTTAAGATCAGAGGTGGTTGTTGGTATCATCATCCCCTGTCTTTTTCTTTCATTGCCTTAACTGTTCCAGCCACCGGGGGCCTCTTTGATGAAAGATTTCCATTTTGATCGATTGTATGTTGGCTGTACTAATACATTAGGATTTTCTCTTAGTTGCTACAGGTATTTCCCTCTTTGTCTTCCTCTTGCTCTTTTACCATCAATTTTACCGGTTAAAAACAGGTGTTCGAGTTTTCCTTTTCGCATTACATGCTCCAGGAATCTAGCCTGTCTACTCTTGATGCTCTTCAAGAGGTTTCTTTCCTTCTCAACCTGTCTCAGGACTGCTTCGTTTGTTGTTTTTTGACATTCGCTGCATTCTTCTGAATGCCCACATCTTATCCCCTGTGAATTAGCCAAAGAAGACTGGAACCGAGTTTCAATGGCTGCCATATTTCGGTTACAACGGCAGCCGTTTTCCTTTCTTGAAGTAAACAAGAAACCACGTTGATCATTTTAAAAGCATGGATGTACAGAAAGCGACCAGAACATTGCTTTAACATACCTATACCCTAATTTTCCCCGTCGTTTTGTGGATATACAACGAAAAGGAGATTCTTCTTTACTCACATATCCTCGAAATGTAACATGAAAAAGACTGGAATGAAATTTGCAGCGATGCTTTCTTGCCTGGGTACACAGGCTTGTGTGCTTATTTTCAAGTGTTAGTCCCTTATTTTTTTTAAAGTTTTAATTGCTATTTAGGAAGACGTGGTACAGCTGGATTCTTCCTACAACAGGAAGACGGTCTCTTAAGCAAAAGACACCGCAGACAGCTCTGAATTAACAAAGTAGATTATTTCAAAACCCTTGCAGACGTGTACCTGGTGGACTTGTAGTGTTTATCTCATTTGGATAAATATTTTATTAAAACTCGTATTGGACTAAGAGTAATATAGTATATGTGTGATTTTGCGAGTAAACACAGTGACACATGGAGAGGCAAGGATCAGATAGACACTTGCCAGTTATTGGAGGGATGAGCCAATTAAACCCAGGTGCAATTCCAAAAAGGAAAGAGATATACAAATATCAAGCACCATGGACGGTTTATGGCATGAACTGGAGTGTAAGGCCAGATAAAAGATTTCGTCTTGCCTTAGGAAGCTTTGTTGAAGAATACAGTAATAAGGTAGGGAAATTCATATTAGTACTGATACACAAATTAGTATTAGGGTAATTGACCACTTATGAACTTATATCCCCTAAATTCCAAGTTTTTAATTTTATTATGGTCGCGGTAATATTGCCTGGCATTCCTTTATTGTCCAAGAAAATGTTTATTGTTAGTGGCTAATAAATTTTTAGGCCGAATTAGGGAGTGGAGAAAATAAGGCTGCCTAGTTGTAATGCAATTGTTGAAATTTATATACAATTGCTTAGTAGTTAAATTGTAATAATTTTTATACTATTTATTTTTAATTCTAACATTTATGCGAATGGATGCAGAATGGTACACTATAGTTTTCTTATTATGAACAGGAAATGCTGAGGAATGACCCTGCAGTTTGTTTGCGTTACAGTAAGCATATAGGTATAGGTTGGGCTTTAAGTACCTTGTAATTGACAAAATGCTTGATTTTCTAATTGTTTTTCACCATTCTTTGGACGTTACAATTTTACTTACTTACTAATCCTCTCACTTCTTGACAGGTGCATAAGGTGGTACTTAACAGTGTAACATTTTGAAAATGCTGAAAAATCATTTGAGGCTTTTAGTTTTAGACCCTTCAGTTCCATAACCTGCTGTAACATAATCATGACATAATTCAAGCTGTCATTTTTATTTTCAGGGTCAGTATTTGTACTGATTTTCTTACAGTGATGATTTTGTATATCAGGGATTAATGAAAAACATCTGTCTGTGCTGCACCATTTTTTCTTCTTATCCTGAATTTAGTTTTTCCAAGGCCTTCATTGTTGCCAGAATCATTTACCCAATGGATGAAATAGCACAATCAACAAACAAACCTTCCCCAACTCTTTCCCACCATGATACTTCTGATAAGGATTCTGATGAAGCTGAATACCTGGCACCATCACTACTTATCAACAGCTTTCTAAACTATTGGATAGACTTTCTATTTAATTGTATACATGCACAGCCTTTTTCTTGCTGTTTACTTATTTCCAAATACTGTGATTTTACAATGGTAACCACATTTGCCACCCATACAAATAAGGAATTTATGTGAATGTTTACTTTCAAGTGCTGTACATTAAGGCTTCGTGTAACCTCTTATGTAGGACAAGAATAGCTAGCAGTCAAATCTTTCCAAAGTCTAAAATTAGAAAATCTCTTAATAGGAAAAAGCAAAAATACATTAGAAAAGACATGTTATTGCAAGATAGGGAATATACGGGTTATCTTGTTAGAAAAGGAGCTGTTGTGCTGTCCATCCATTCCTCTGGGCACACCTCCTTGTACACAATGTTCTGATAGACCCTTGTGAGTTGCTTCACCCCCGCCTCAACAGCCTCCTTGTGTATGTCACTAGACATGTTAGACAGTCCTGGAGCCTTGTTTGCCTTCATTGGTGACAATGCTGCTCTTACCTCTTCCTCACCTACATCCTGCATAGGCCCCTCCATACATTCCACTTCCCCTATTTCTTTAGGATTTTCTTTGTTCAGCAATTCATAAAAATAAGCCTTTCATCTATTTTGAATGTCTTCTTCTGTTATCGCTATTTCACCATTTGCTCTTAAAGTAGTGTAGTGTCTCTTGTAGTGTCGCATTTTCTTTCTGCCTTCAGTTTGAGTTTAAGTTTTCACACCATGCATTTAGTGCTACCAATTTTGCTTGAGCAACTGTTGTCTTTGATTCTTTCTTCTTTTGTTTGCATATCTTGTAGTCATCTGGATCTCTGCTCCTTTGCCAAACTTTGAAAAACTGCTTCTTGTCTCTAATTGCTTGCTGCACGTCATCACACCACCACCACACACCTCTGCAGATCTCCATAATAATTCTCTGTAGCACTTTTCCATTCATATCCAGAATTAAGAAACTTTTCCTGTAACTTTGCCTTAAATTCTTGATTCAAAGCACTGTCCTTTAATTTCCATAGCTTCAGCCTCTTCTGCCCTACAATTTTTCTTCTTTTCATAGCATGTATTATAATATCTGCTCTCATCATCAACCATAGGAAGTGATGACAAGCTTCAGACTCTGTAGTCTGAATGTGGGAAGTTTGAGAGGTAGATCTGGTGAAGTAGCAGAGTTTCTTGAGCGAAGACACATTGATTTGTGCTGCATGCAAGAAACACGATGGAGAGGGAAATCTGTAAGAATGATAGAAGGGAAAAAGGCAACATACAAGCTGTTTTGGATTGGTAATGGAAAAGGCACAGGTGGTGTAGGTATCTTTGTTGCAGAGAAATGGATAGACAAGGTGATTGATGTCAAACGCATAAATGATCGAATTATGCTGATTAAACTGATGATAGGTGAGACAATCTTCACAGCAATATCAGTGTATGCACCACAATGTGGCTTAAGTGAAGAAGACAAGGATGAATTCTATGACAGTCTCATTGCAGTCACTGGTAAGCTGGCAGAGAAAGAAATTGTTGCTATTGCAGGTGATCTAAATGGCCATGTTGGAAGAACAGCATCTGGGTTTGAGGGAGTCCATGGAGGAAATGGATATGGTGACCGAAATAAGGAGGGTGAAAGAATTCTAGAGTTTGGACTTGCCATGGATATGTTGGTGGCGAATACTATTTTTAAGAAAAGGGATAGCCATCTGGTAACCTATGAGTCTGGGACAGCTATGACTCAAGTGGACTACATTTTGGTAAAGACAAAAGACAGGAAGTATTTGCAAGATGTAAAAGTGATACCCGGTGAAGAATTTGTGACCCAGCATAAGCCAGTAATTTGTGACTTCAGGATTAAGAAAGTACATAAAGTGAAAAGAAAGTATATCCCAAGGAGAAAGGTGTGGAGACTAAATGATGGACAAGTAAAGCAGGCCTTTGAAGATCAAGTGAATGGAATTGTGGGAGCCAGTCCAGGAAAAGACCTACGAAGTGTAGAAGAGCAATGGGAGAAGATCAAGGATACACTTTTAAAAGCCACAGACCAAGTCTGTGGCTGGACAAAAGGGCCTCCACGTCATAGAGTGACATGGTGGTGGAATACTTCTGTTGAAAATTATGTGAAAGAGAAGAGAAGGCTGTGGAGTCAATGGAAAAAGGGGTTAGTTAACAAAGAAAGGTATCTGGAGGCCAAGAGAGTAGCTAGGCAAGCAATCTACAAAGCAAAGATGGATGCCGAGAAAAGAAGGTTTCCAGACATAATGTGTAGAGATGACCAGAAGAATGAAGTATTCAAGATAGCTAAGCAGATGATCAAGACTAATCAGGATATCATTGGAGAAAAGTGTATCAGGAATGATGATGGAGAACTTGCAACAAGTGAACTTGAAAAGAAGAATGCCTGGAAGTGCTATTATGAGAGATTGTTGAACACAGAGTTTTCTTGGGATAGAGAAAATCTTGGAAAGGTAGAAACAGTATCTGGACCAGCCATTTTCATTGAGAAAGAAATGGTGAGGGAAGCTGTAAAGAAAATGAAGAAAGGCAAAGCAGCTGGTCCTTCAGGAATTGTGGCAGAGATGGTCAAAGCTGCAGGTGAAAGAAGTATAGAGATGATCACTGATCTAACAAATCAGATCATAAGAGATGGTGTCATTCCTGAGGACTGGGAAATAAGTACAATTATCAATTGTTACAAAGGAAAAGGAGAAGCTCTAGAAAGAGATAATTACAGAGGATTAAAGTTAATGGACCAAGTCCTGAAAGTTGTTGAAAGAGTTATGGAAAAACAAATTAGAATTGAAATAAACATTGATAACATGCAATTTGGTTTTATGCCTGGACGAGGAACTATTGATGCCATTTTTATCCTTAGACAAATGCAAGAGAAGTACCTTGGGAAAAACAAGAAGCTGTACTTTGCCTTTGTGGATTTGGAAAAAGCCTTTGACAGAGTGCCAAGAGAAGTTGTTTGGTGGGCTTTACGGAAACTAGGAGTAAGTGAATGGCTGATTAAGGTTGTTCAGGCAATGTACAGAAATGCTAAAAGTCGGGTAAGGGTCAACAGTTCCTATACTGAGAGTTTTGGTGTGGGTGTTGGAGTTCATCAGGGATCTGTAATAAGTCCACTGCTTTTTATTTGTGTTTTGGAAGCACTGTCAAGAGAGTTTCGAAAGGGTTGCCCAGAGGAATTGCTATATGCAGATGACCTGGTTCTCTCCTGTGAGACATTGGATGGTCTACTTGCTAAGTTAGAGACTTGGAAGAAGGGTTTGGAAGGTAAAGGTTTGACAGTGAACATGGGCAAGACAAAAGTGATGGTCAGTGGTTGCAATTTAGGAAAGCCATTGGAGAAAGGAAAGTTTCCCTGTTCAGTCTGTGGGAAGGGAGTTGGGAGCAACTCAATCTATTGTGGTACTTGCAAGCACTGGGTACATAAACGGTGCAGTGGAATAAAGGGCAAACTGACAGAAACTAACCGTTTTAGCTGCAAGAGGTGCATAGAAGGAGAGGCAACCTGTGACTTAGACCTACATAAAGTGCATTTGGAGGATGAGGATATTGAGGTTGTCCAGAAGTTTTGCTACCTTGGTGACACCCTTGGAGCTGAGGGGGGAGCTGGTGCAAGTGTTACAGCAAGGGTTAACAGTGGATGGAGTAAGTTCAGGGAGCTGATGCCATTGTTAACCAGCAGAGCTCTGCCATTACCTACCAAAGGTAGAGTCTACCAGGCATGTGTACGTAGCACAATGATGTATGGCAGTGAAACTTGGCCAGTGAAAGCTGAAGATGTCAGCCGCATGGAGCGGAATGACATGAGAATGATAAGATGGATGTGCAACGTAAGTCTAAAGGACAGGCTCAGTTCTAATGAACTCAGAAGGAGATTGAATCTGGACAGTATTGGCAGCTGTATGCAGAATAGGAGGCTTCGTTGGTTTGGTCATGTGGAGAGAATGGACAAGAATGCTTGGACAAGTAGATGCAGAACAATCAAGGTGGCAGGAACCACTGGCAGAGGAAGACCAAAGAAAACATGGGAGGAAGTGATAAGGACGGATCTGAAACAAAAAGGTGTCAGCAGAGACCTGGTGAAGGATAGGATAACTTGGAAGTCAATTTCAAGAAATCGTCCAACACATGCTAGCATGTAAACCGGACGTTAAACCGAATATGATGATGATGATGATATGGGTTGGTGTTGTACTGCACGGCACTGTCCAGGGATTACATGGCTATCCATGGGTACAGCATCACTTCTGGTCTGCATCAACACCAGATCTATTTGTGTCTCAGAGCCACTGCTCACATATGTGACAGTCTTGTTCTTATCCTTTTTGAAGAATGTGTTCAGAATTTGAGGTTTTGATTTTTGCAAAACTTTAAAATAACTGCACCCTCACGATGTACAAAAATACAAGGAGTCGCATGAGAATCAATGGCTCTTTTAATGACAGTTTCAGTGTGGGAGTTGGTGTACATCAGGGATCTGTACTGAGCCCATTACTTTTTATCTGCACCCTGGAGGCATTGTCAAGAGAGTTCTGTAGTGGGTGTCCAGAGGCAATGTTTTATGCTGATGACTTAGTTTTGGTAAGTGATACTGTTGAGGGACTTCTGGAAAAGCTGAAAATGTGAAAAAATAATAGGGTAAGCAAATGCTTAAGAGTTAACTTGGGAAAAACTAGAGTGATGATCAGCTGCTCTGATTTTGCTAAGCCTATAACAAAGGAAAAATTTCTGTGCTCAGTTTGTAGAAAGCAGCTCAATTTTTTGTGTTACATGGAAGCACTGGGTGCATAAAAACTGCAGCCTGATAAAAGGAAGATTGTCAGAAAACTCCCCTTTTAAGTGCAAAAAGTGTGTGAGTGGGGATCTAAGTGATAATCTTGAGATTCCAAATGTGCATCATGATGGTGAAGAAATTCAAGTGGTATCTGTTACCTTGGTGACACCATGTTAGTGGTGGGGGGGGGGCAGTTGCAAGTGTGACTGCAAGGAGTTCTTCTGACAAATTGGCAATGATAACAAGGTTGTTTGCATACAGTAGCTCCCATGGACAACTGGTGGGAAACTCTTGTGAGAGGGCCTCCATATCAATTATGAAAAGGAAGGGGCTGAGAATGGACCCATGATGAATGCCAACATCTACTGCAAAGTCTTCACTAAATTTGCCGTTTATGCTAATACAAGATCTTGGAGTGTCATACATGACCTAGACAGTTTGGACTATTCATTTGTCAAGCCCTAGTTTGGGCATTGACCACCAAAGAACCTTCCTGGGAATCCAATCAAAGACCTTTTCAAGATTGACAAAGGTGAAGAAGAGGTCTTTGCACTTTCCAACATGAACCAGATTCCCTAAGAAACTGTTTTATGGGCAACTTCAGACTGGGAAGTGACCATAGCAGAAACTCAGAAGAAGATACAAAGACTGTATCAAAGAAAACTTGAAGAAACTAGGAATAGACCTTAATAACTGGGAAAGGTTACCCTTTGGAAAAAGTGACTTGGAGAAGGCACATGAAGACAGGTTGCACATTGTTTGAAAATAGTTGCCTGGAGCATAAACTGTTAAGGTGTAGATTGTACAAAGGCTGGGAGAACAATCTCTATGAATGTAGAATGAGCTGGAAGTGTGACAAATGTGATTGGTTTCTTCTATCAAAAGCTGGCTTTGTCAATCATTTGAAGTCCCATGTCAGATCAATGCCACTTTCTAACCTCCCTCCAAGGCCACACAATCTATCATGTGTGATGTGTTGCAAGGTTTGCAAATCAGTGCCAGGTCTCAAAAGACACGTGGCTGTACACAGACCACAAACCACATGGAAGCTTCTTCTTTCATCTGTCACCTATGTTTCAGGCATTGCAGATCAGAAACTGGTCTCCAAAGTCACCTACAAGGTCACGCAAGGAAAGACAGAATTTTTACTGAGGTCTTTCAGTCCATATAGGAGTTCCTCCATTATGAGAGGTCTTGTTGTGAATGATATATTCTTGTCCATTTTTGTCAGCAAAGTGGGGATGCATGCAGAGAGTTTCCTTGTTGATGCATCCTGGAAAATGCTGATTGTCGCTGCTCATCCCAGAGCATCAGTAGGCCAATCTCTGTAATCACCTGTGACACTCTTTTTTTATGTCATATGTAATTGAATGTCAATTCCAGCTTATTTTTAGTCAGTTATCACTAAGTTAGACATTTGTACTATGTAATAAATTTGTTTTTACTCTAAAAAATAATTTTGACAATGTCCAGAAAAATCAACTTGGCTTGTGTTATACAATATGTCAACAGTCCAGATATGAAATAAATTTGTAGACATGATACGTTTGACAAGGTTTACTTTATATAGAGTTATTGCTCAGTTTTTCATTATTCATATGTTCAGTCTATACTAATAATCCAGGTGAGGTTATGCCCTGTATCTGTTTTTCAAGAATACAATTACTAGTCATATGCATGATTTTAATGTTGAAAAATCTTGTTGCAGGTTCAGGTTGTACAGCTAGATGAAGAATCTGGGGAATTTATTTTAAGGTCAACATTTGATCACCCATACCCAACAACAAAAATTATTTGGATACCAGACAGTGTAAGTGTATTTTGTTTTTCTGTTATTTTCCTGCTTCGGTATTGCACCAGGATGAGGGGCTGATTGGGATTCACAGGCACTTAGAGAAGCCCATGTGTTGGGGACTTTGATATTTTAGACATTTAGTGGTTTGTAAGTTTGCTTCGTACTTTGTTTGTACTGATAAAAATATTTTTGACATTTAGTGCTTTATAAGTTGATTGACTTTTCCGACAAGTGCAGCCCCTCAAATACATGCACCTCCTGAATATGCGCACCTTTAGAATCCCCAGAATTATTTAAGTGCACTGTGCACTTAATCAAATAATTATGGTACTTGTTACCATGCTTCTCATATTTCAAGTCTTTTCTAAAGAACTTTTCAAGAAGAAAAAGTTTGTCTTTTAAAGGAAAAAAAGCTTTTATTATCTTTGTCTACTTTCCATCTACAGAAAGGTGTTTATCCCGACCTGATAGCAACTTCTGGAGATTATTTAAGAGTATGGAGGGTAGGAGAAGAGGTTCGCTTGGAATCATTACTCAATAATGTAAGTGTGCTGCAATGTTTGTTTTTTTAAGATTGCTTGAATGATAACTTTAATTAAACGGATTTTAAACTGTTATTGGATAGAGTCTAAATTACTTTAAGAGGAAAATGTATCACAATTCTGTTTCATAATTGTGAAACGATTATGTAAATCAAAAGATTTCCTCCAAGTCGTCTGCTGCAAGAAAGTCTGCCCATAAGGGGACCAATTTGGAATAAGGCCAACATTTTAATGCTACCCCTGACACTGAAATTAAGCATGTATTTCAATCGCTTTACTTTTAAAATCCATTTTATTTTAATATTGTAAATTATTTTTTGCGTGGCAATTGATTTATACATGCTCCCTTTTCCTGAAACAAAACATAACATAGACACTGTTGAAATGGGGTTCTATAGACGGGTGTTGTGAATTTCATACATGAACAGAATCACAAACATAGAAGTCTAAAGATGCATCCATTGCTTCATCGTGAATTACCTAAAGAAGAGTGTAACTTTATTTTGATGTTGTAACTAGCTCATGGTGCTGCTCAAATTCAGTGTGACACTTGTTTTAGGATTTTTTTTACCTATGACATTTGTTGAATACCACAAAGTCGAGTATTTACTGTAATCAGCCAATTTAACCGTATCTTTTGCCATTTGATCTACAAGTGTTTACTTTTTTTCTATGTAAATAAGATGCCATATTATGTAAATTATTTTCATAGAATAAAAATTCAGATTATTGCGCACCATTGACATCATTTGACTGGAATGAAATTGACCCTAATTTACTTGGTACTTCGAGCATTGACACAACTTGTACCATATGGGGACTTGAGGTAAGTGATGCCTATACCTGGTAGGTATTGATTGCATACATTTATTAACACTGGTTGTGTTAAGAGCTATATTCAATATTTGTTTTAGAATTCAATATGTTACGACCACAATTTTATTTGTTTTTTTGATACTTAAACCTGAATGGTATATTTCACTGTATGTCCTGGATTTGGTATTTGTTGGTTTATTATTGCGTAGTATCAAGTGCTGCATCTAACAGTAAGCTAGTACCAGATGCCTGATATCTTTTTTTTGTTTAGATGTTAATCACCTTTAGCTCCTGACTTGATTTAATTCAGTCGTTGGCCTGATGGCTCATTAAGGAAACGGTAATTTTCAGAATTAACTTAACCGATTAGATAATCTTTTCATCATGGGCCCGAGATGGGGAGAAGTTATTCGGTAATATTCGCGTTTAGATTGCCAAAAAGTTAAATAGATGTTGGACACTCAACTGACTTAAGATCATGCCACCTTTAAGTCTATGAAATTAACATAATTTGATTAAAATAGATCAGCTGTTGTTCTTGGAACGATGTGGAAGGAAAGGTTACAGTTAGATAGCACTATAAGTGACCAGGATGGTATGCGGTATAATGCCTAAGACGTACCTACACTTCGAAACCTCGAAAAATATTTTTAGACTTCGACACGGATATTACTCATCAAGATGTTTGTTTTATTTGGTGGCTAACTGGGGAACGTTACCTGTTTGTTAACTGTACCCAGACAACTGTTTGTAAACATATGCAGATAAAGTCAATCAAAAAATCGGCATTTGGATTGTTATAAATATGGGCATAAAAGAAAGATAAAATAAATGGATCAGGTGGTTTAAGAGATAGAGTTGAGAGAGTGGTAGAAGCAGTTATAATTGGTGGATTAAGAAAATATCAGTGGTACAATGTTACCCCATGCGCTGAGATGGCTAGTGGTTTTAAATAATTGTCCTTAAGAAAGTAGATTGAAAAGGCATGCCGAAAGCTTTGTGTGAATTATCAATTACTTTGCAAGTTGCTGGTTTATATATTTTGAAATTGTCCTTTTTACTTTTAGACTGGACAACCGCTTGGTCGTGTTCAGGGACAAGTCAAGACTCAGCTTATTGCACATGACAAGGAGGTAAATGACTTCTTCTTCTTTGGCCTTTATCCGACGTTTGTCAGGTCGGTCGCGCGACACCTTTTTCTCCACATGACTCGGACTTCCCAATCTCCTTCTCTCGCTCCCACTTCTTTCATGTCTCGTTCTATGACGTCCCTCAGTCTAAGCTTTTGCCGTCTTCTACTCCTCCTTACTGTCACTGGTGCCTGCCATACTGCCTTCAGAATATTGTCATTTTCTCTCCTCATTACATGTTTATGCCATCTTAACCTTGCTTCTCTTGCTTTCTCTGTTATTTTCCTTATCTTTAAAAATTTTATGTCATCATTCATCTTGTGTTCGTGCAAAGATATTCCGGCTAGCCACCCTAGCATTCTCATCTCCGTCGCTTCTAACATTCTCTCATCTTCCCCTTTTAAAGGTACGACTTCTAGACCTATAATAATAAACTATAATAATACTGGTTGTAGCACTGATGAATAGATCTTCGTCTTCAGTTTTATTGGCATTCTCGTGTCGCATACTATGCCACTCACTTCCCCATGTCCATCTTTTCTGTTAATAATTATTTGCTCACTCTTTGAAGATACCATTGTTTTTGTCATCTTGCTATTCATTTTTAAGGTAAATGACTGATAGATATTAAACATTAATTTTGGTGGGGAAACCAGCTTTATAAATCCGAACTATGATTGCCATTTTTACTAAAACACAGGTCGTGTTGATGTTTCTGCCGACCTATTGATGTTATTTTAGACAACAGTACCTGGAGTTTTTTTTAATGTCCGCGTTTTATAGGGGCCCGGTACCGTTGCCGATTGTAACTTATTTACCAGGGTAGGGCTGCCCAGCTAAGTAAAGTGGGCTCTGTAAATTGATAAAAAACGTAGTTTATTGCAGTCTTCTTTAAGAAATTATAGCTAACCAATCCAATTCCCCTGTAACTTGAATCGAGAGCTTCAGTACTATAGAACAGTGCTCTATATAGCACTGGGACCAGTAAACGAATTTGGCGTATTAGAGCCGACGACGATAAATATGTATATGTGGGTGGGTGTGGGTGTATATGTGGGGGGGGCAGAAGTGGGCCACCACAATTTGTCTCTTTCTCTCTCTCCCTCTCCCCTTCTTCCTCTCTCTCTATCTCAGTTGTTCTTGTTGTTTGGGTTTCCCGTTAGCTGAAATCTTGTTTTCACCTAAGCCAACTTTTTCTATTGACTTGCTCTGTAACGTAGCTTCTTGTAAAGTAACTTGAAGAGTATAAATTTTTTGCTTCCTGCAGACCGTTTTGAAGTAAAACATTAATATTTTGAAAATTATTTAAAATATTTGGTCATGAAACATGGATGCATCATCGACAAAAACATTCCCGTAAACGTACTCCACTTTGCCCACTATTGTGTTTCGCGATTTAGATTTTTTACGTTACTTTGAATTCAGAGCTCCAGTGGTATAGCAGCGTTTTGAAAGCCCTTTTTTTGCTTTGTATTTGACTAGACTGATCTTTCCAGACAATTTTTGTTGCATATAAAACATTTGCTATAGAAGTACTTGGTCTAGTTTACTACACCTAATAACTATGAAAATTGTAAATTGTTTTCTTAAGGTCTATGACATAGCTTTCAGTCGTGCTGCTGGGGGCAGGGATTTGTTTGCTTCCGTCGGAGCTGATGGGTCTGTACGTATGTTTGATTTAAGGTGAGTCAGTATGTTTGCTATTATGATATATATGATAATCCAAAAGTGAAAAATGTGAGTTGGGTCGAACTGCATTGAAACCATTGTTTCAATGCAGTTCGATGATGCTGGAGAAGAAACAGCCGCCTTTATCTGCGAAGCATCCGTCGGCTTCGCAGATAAAGGCGGCTGTTTCTTCTCCGGTCGTCATTCGTGTCGATCGAGCATTGACTTCCCAGACGCATGTCCAAAACGTCACTGTACCAGCAACCAACAGAATTCGCCTTCTTCAAGCCGTTGCTCATTCGGATTGAGGATGGAAACGACCACATTTACTCGCGCTCTTTCACGCCTTTATTAGGAGTTGGAGAAATTAGAACCTGCCCAGAACAGAGCACTGCGGGTCGTAACAGGACAACTTCAATCCA
>RDPX01000014.1:1044551-1076153 GCA_003991215.1 Morbakka virulenta | reverse complement strand
AAAAGGGGCATTATCAAGTGGCATTGTTCTGAGCACGGGACGACTATTGCATGGGTAGGCAAACCAGCAACCGGCATTCCACAAGAGGAGCATATCGACCACACGTTTGCTATTGGGACTCCAGGCCACCCGTGTGGGAAAGAAATCAAGACCGGAGAAGAACCAGCCGCCTTTATCTGCGAAGCATCCCTCGGCTTCGCAGATAAAGGCGGCTGTTTCTTCTCCGGTCGTCATTCGTGTCGATCGAGCATTGACTTCCCAGACGCATGTCCAAAACGTCACTGTACCAGCAACCAACAGAATTCGCCTTCTTCAAGCCGTTGCTCATTCGGATTGAGGATGGAAACGACCACATTTACTCGCGCTCTTTCACGCCTTTATTAGGAGTTGGAGAAATTAGAACCTGCCCAGAACAGAGCACTGCGGGTCGTAACAGGACAACTTCAATCCATACCACTGGAAGCCATCAATCTGGAATCGGATGTCCCAAGACATTGAGTGATCGTGCCATCCTAAAGTCATTGGAGCAAGCCAAGAGATGCCCTCTAGACCATCCACGTAGAATGTTACTTAAAGGGGAATTTGGCAACCGGCTGTCAAAACGTAGTAATTGGAGATTGGCTACATCAGAGCTGTCGTCGAAGATCCCTGCTGCAGCCGAACACCGGAAACCACTCGTCTTGTTTCCTCTCGCACCCTGGTATGATAACGATCATGTTTCAGCAAGGTCGTCAATAGAGGGAATTCGAGCCAAGTACAACGTGACCGAGAAACTTCGAGAATGCTCGACAAGAACGATCCTTGCCATACATGCAGACTTTGAGGTCCATACGGATGGATCAGCAGCAGAAGGTACACGAGCCGTTGGGGCGGCTGCTGTGGTAACGTGTGGTAATCCTGAAAGCCCAACTATCATCAAAACTATCCAGTGTCGGGGACGGATGCTGACCATCTCCTTTGAGGAGGAAATTCAGGCAATGGAACTCGCTCTTGATTGGGCACAGACAAATTCGAACGAGCCTACTGTTCTGATATGCACTGACATCCAATCATTGTGCGAAGCTATCCTGGAGTATGCCGAGTCAGTGTTGATGGTACAGTTGTTGCTTGCCAAGGTTCGCTGCCAAGTCACCCTACAATGGATTCCTGGTCACTCCGGTACTCCAGGAAATGAAATCGCCGATGCTGCTGCCAAGGCCGTGGCTTCACTTGACGAATCACAAGCATCATCAACACCATCAGAGCGATAATCACTGTCCCTTCCACAATCCATCCGCGCATCCTAGAAGCTTATCTTGGCAGATCAAAAAAGGTTGACGAGGAACTGAAAACACGATCAAATCGCATCCTCCAAGCAAGACTTCGATCAGGCCACCACCCAGCACTCGCTAGTTACCAATATCTTTTATCCCCTAACACGACCAATGCAGCTTGCCCAAAATGCGGAGAAGACCAAGAAGACGTTGAACACTGGCTGGTTAGATGCCACGCCAGGGATGAGTACCGTATGAAAATCTTCAGGTGCCACTCTGGGAAGATGAGCTGGCTGGCTTCCAGCCCTCAGAATGTGGTCGCATTCTCGAGGTCCACTTTCGATCTTGACGCGGGCTCTAAGAGCCACCCATACAGACAACAACAACAACTAATTATGTTATTGGCTACTTATTTTTTTCAGAGAGATTATCGATTGCATTACTTTTACTGTTGTTATTATGAAAATTTTCTCGGACAAGGGGTATTTTATGCATATTGTGCAGCAAAGGAGCTGTGGTGCATTGAAAATTTTGCCCAGGCCATCACAATGTTAAATAGCAGTAAATAATCTTAGTAAATAAAAGTTGGATTTACCATTCAATACATAATATATGCTTTTTGTAATGGAGTTTTTATCGCCCGAAGTGCAAGTGTAGCGAAATACGAATTTGTTTCTGTATCTTCTGAAATTCGGGGTTATTTTCCATTTACACTGTTTCTTTGGGGAGTTTTCTCAGAAGATAATTGTATTTCATTTGCTTCTTTATGAAGATGTTACGGCGGCCTATGTGCCTAATGTTATGTTTGTATTCCTTTATAATTTAAAAGTTTACGGATAGTTCCAGAAAATTTCTATTGTTATTGTAAAAATAAAGCCAGGACAATAAAGTTTTCTCAAAGGACAGCCTTTCGTTCAAGGTTATCGTTATTAACAACATATTTCTGATTAGGCGAGCTGTTTTATTGTGCAATCGTAAATTGATTGTTATAATTCACACATTTATCTTCATGATTGATTTTTTCAACCTGGTTATAGTGGCCATTTGTTTGTTTTAAAACGCCATTAATATTATGTAAATTGCAACTAGGAAGACTTCCTATTCTTGTTACGATAACTAGGAAGACTTCTTACTCTTGTTACGATATCAAATAAGAAATTTAATATAAGATTTGGATGTTTTCGTTAACCAGAAAAATATTTTTTTTACCGTTCGTCACGTCGCTGCCAAGAAAGATGACCCTTTGTAAGTTGTTACTGCTAACAATTGACATTCATTATCAAGATAAATTAGTTTTTTAACAGCCATTTGGTGGGTTCAACGTGTTTCTAGTAAACCGTGTTGTAACAAGAGTTGATTCTAAAACCAGGATTAATTATTATACCGTCTAGATTTTCAAATTATGTCATGGCTGCTTTAAGTGATATACACACCTTTATAATTTGTAAACATGTACATGCGAGGTATTAATATTATCTTAAATATGAAGGCATCTGGAACATTCCACTATTATCTATGAAGACCCCCAACACACAGCACTCCTGAGGTTGTCATGGAATAAGCAGGATCCAAATTATCTGGCCACATTTGCTCTGGATAGTTTAGAGGTATGTCATTCGCTTTTCTTTTGCTATTGGTATTATTGTCTGTTTCTCCATAAGGGGACAAGAAGACTTAAAACTGAATGTCGCATTAGCTCGCGTTTTTCGGATTAAATATTTAAGAAACTTTACTCTTTCTGTTGCTTATTTTAGAAACTAATGAGGACATTTTTGAACATTGAAGTAGCAGATCACGCATACACTGTTGTTGTTTTTTGTTAGTAACGAGAGCTACTAGGTCGACGAACCCCTGAATCCCCCTACGTTCTTTCCCATCTTTCCAGAAAATTAACAACGTTTCCTGTTCCGTACAGTTTTTCCTCTTGTGGTATTCTTTAGTTTTTGTGTAACCTCGTCATTTTGTACAGTGCAAATTTACTGAACAGGCACGGGATCGATTTGCATTAATTATTCTAATACGTCTTCGAGTAAATATGTTTTTGATTGTTTTCTACAACGTTTACTAGTACTAAAGACGAAGCTCATTGAATGGAACAAAAAAAAGCCCCACAAAAATCCATGTCGCAAATTCTCTACGGATATAACATTGCACTGCTGTTGCAGGGACACAAGACGCTCCCCTTTCTCCCATAATTTTTTCTGAAGCGTTTGGTAACGTTGCCACCAATGCTTTTGATATCATCTAAAGCACTGGGAAAGAACACTAGGAAAACAACGATGAGCATACGTACCTTAACAAGAATTTAAGGGCTTCTGAGCAGATGCTGTACACAATTTGGCTTAAGTTTTCAGTAAAGGTAGCCAATTTAACCAGAAAACTGTAAAGAAGACCAGGAGGTAATGTGATGGTGCACCAGCTTTTTTCTGGGGCTGCACGTCTTAGACGATGTTTATATAGGGAACAGCCACGTTGATTTATGGGAGGCAAAATAATTGTACCACTTACAAAGCTGTCCGTTGCACAAGTGTCGGAAATTTATTTCCGCTGTCGTTTGTGTCGCAGTGTCCTTTTTTTTATCGTGGCATCAAGTCTTCTGTTAATAGAGCAATGGTTCTTCCAAAAGAAATCTCTAGTTTCTATAAAACTATTGTAAAACTTTGCTTGCGGTATAGGCCTTGACTAAGTTTATTCTGCCATATTCCTGGTGATTCTGAAAGTCGTTCTTATAATCTTTGAGCCATGCGCTTTGCATCTTGTCAGCTTAGTTCTTCTTGTTTTAACCGGAAGAGGGCTAATTGTTGAATGTACCCAATATCGACCTTTCGGTGACCAGAAAACGACAGCTGTTCTTTGGCTGGTTTCCTTTAATCAGGTTGGCCGCAGTTTCTACGTAATGATACCAAGCGTTGTCGTTTTTATTTCCCTGACACCATTACAAATTGAGATATGTAAGTAATATACATACTTCTCACTCGTTATCGTCTAATGGGAATCGTCACTGTTAAAAAAACTTGTACCTTCCAGATAATTTCGGCTTTTACTATCCAACTATGGTACAATAAACTCGCCCCTGCGGTTTTTTGCTCGAATTTGTTTTCACTGAGAATGAAACTAATTTGCGTATCCATCCGGCCCGCTGACGCCCTTTGAAAGTTGCAAAAGCCCACGATAATAACTCACCATCTGCTGTGAGCCCGAGCGTTAGTATGGCATTAGTGGATACACGTAATCTACTCATGATCTCTGTATTTTTCATGTGTATAGGCTCTTGTGTTCATTGTGTTTTGCCCAGCTAGCTTTGTACTTAAAACCTTATTTCTGTATAAGTGTTTGCATGCCTGTGAAACTCTATCATCTGAAGAGGCTGCATGTAGACCCTAACCCTTTCAGTTGCACTATTTTGAAGCTTCTTGAGTCAAAATTGTTCCCGTTTTCAGGTCATCATTCTGGACATGAGGGTTCCGTGCACACCAGTGGCCAGGCTAAGTAATCACAGAGCCTGTGTAAATGGAATTGCTTGGGCACCACATTCCTCCTGTCATATTTGCACAGCAGGTGAGTGAATATTGTTGTGTCGAGTCTGCCCTCGAGTCTGTTGTGCAATACAATATCGATTGTTATGTTATTGGTAGAAACAACGTTGTTATCTTTAAGTTATGGGGAAAATGTTTATTTGTGATTTAGTACTTTAAATTTTTGGTTTTTACAGACGAGCCAATAGCGCAATTATCATACAGACAGCACCATAAAACAAAACAAGAAGCATTTCAATAAACACAAATCTCAAATTTCTTTTTTGCCTTTTCCTGCAGTTCCTCGCGGCTTTTCGTTACCTGTAAAAAACTAAGATAATTGTTGTACTTGTAAGACAAAAAAACAAGGCACACCTTTTCGACCAGACAGGCAGTTATTAAATAGCGGAAATATGACGGGAACACAAATAATGGATTTTCCTCATTTATTGTTAAAAAAAGAAAGATGGCTAGAAATAAATTTATTACTTCCTAAAATCACGAATATGATACAAGATGATATGATATGATGTGATATGATATGGTATGAATGGTATGAAATATGATACCATATGATATATGATATGGTATGATGTGAGACATGGTATGATGTGAGACTTGGAATAATGTAAGACATGGAATGATGTAAGACATGGAATGTTGTGAACGTGGAATGTTGTGGGACGTGCAATGATGTGAGACGTGGAATGATGTGAGACATGGAATGATGTAAGTCATGGAATGATGTGAGACGTGGAATGTTGTGGGACGTATAATGATGTGAGACGTGGAATGATGTGAGACGTGGAATGATGTAAGACGTGGAATGATGTGAGACATGAAATGATGTAAGACCTGGAATGATGTGAGATTTGGAATGNACATGGAATGATGTAAGACATGGAATGTTGTGAACGTGGAATGTTGTGGGACGTGCAATGATGTGAGACGTGGAATGATGTGAGACATGGAATGATGTAAGTCATGGAATGATGTGAGACGTGGAATGTTGTGGGACGTATAATGATGTAAGACCTGGAATGATGTGAGATTTGGAATGATGTGAGACATTAAATGATGTGAGGCATGGAATGATGTGAATCTTGGAATGATCTGAGACATGGTGTGATGTGAGACATGGAATGATGTGAGACATGATATGATATGATATGATACATGGAATGGTCTGAGACATGGAATGATGTGAAACATGGAATGATGTAAGACATGGTATGATGTGATATGATATGAGTTGAGAGGAGATGATATGGTACAATGTGAGATGATATGTGGACAGCAGAGATGTGTAAACATGTATGTAGACACGACCTGATGGACGAAATATTGTGTCACATTGTGGCATCAAATGAAGTAATTCCGACTGTGCTTGAGCGCATTCCAGATCGATTGTGATAGGAACGTGTATTGTTTGTAATGTGCCTGAATACACGACGAATGTCTATATAAGGTAGTATCATGACGTATAATCTATTGTTCTAAAACTAGATTTTCTAGATTTTACATGTCAAATTATATATAAATAGGGGTCATAATTTGGGACCCAACGTCTAGATTTGGATTAGAATTTGAATGAGATTATAACTAGAGTTTGAAGAAGAAAATCTATATGCGATTGAAAGCAGTTATAATATCCATATCGTGACGATTTATAAGAAGATTTAGAGACTATATATATATATATATATATATATATGGGCCATTATTGAAATCTAGTCTATGGTTATTTTTGGACTATACCAATATGGTATGATGTGATATGATATAGTATGATATTCTATGATATGATGTGATATATGGTATGATATTATATATAATATGATATATAATATGATATATTATATATGCTATGATTTGATATGGTATGATATGGTGTGATGTGATATGATTTGATATCTGGTATGATATATATGATTTCATATATGGTATGATATGATATATGGTTTGATATGATATATGGTATGATGTGCTGTAATGGTGTGGTGTGATATGGTATGATGTGATATATGTGATATATGATGTGATATGATATGATGCGATACATGATATGATATGAGATGATATGGTATGGTATGATGTGAGATGAAATGGTATGATTTGATCTGATGTTATATGATATGATATTTGATATGACGATATGATATATAGTATGAGATATGATATGAATAGTATTAATAGTATTTCACATCACATCACAACATTTATATGTTGTGATGTGATGTGAAATGATGTAATATTGGACCATTATGAAGTGCAACTTGGACAGTCAAATAGAATTTTTGAGGAAACAACTAAAAGGAGTTATTCAAAGTGAACATTTCAGCAATGACAGTGCTTGGCGATTTATGATGAGACAGGAACAGGGTATAGTTCATATAGATTATTGAAGATCTGTTAGTTACCAAGGAATGGTAATTTCTCTAATTGCCAAGGGAGAGGTATCCATTTTGTGTTGCCAGGTTTAGGTTGAGTATTTAAGTGTATGTATGTGTATGTGTTTCCCATAATTGATGGATGCATTTGTATCTTATGATTTCCCAGCCGATGATCACCAAGCATTGATATGGGACATCCAGCAAATGCCACGTGCTATCGAAGATCCAATTCTAGCTTATACAGCCGAAGGAGAAATCAATCAGATTCAGTGGGCTTCAACACAACCAGACTGGATAGCAATATGCTATGGAAACAATCTAGAAATATTACGTGTCTAGTAGTACTAACCTTAGTGTAGATAGCCTTGTTTATTGTATAATGTTGCTCATTATAACTCCCGTGTATAAAATTATAAAAGTAGTCATTTTTACGAATTGGTTGTATGATAGTAATTTAAGTTGAGCTGTTTTCGGCAGCCTTTGTTACAGTGTCTTCATTTTTGTAGTCTTTTTATCGAGGTAACATACAACAGACGTCATTTCGTAGTGAAAATAGTTGTATATAGAAAAAACGCTTTCAATTAGAGTTGATATGGAAGCAAAAGTACGCGAAGCATGATATAGACCTTCGGTTAAGAATATGAGAGTAGATTCTCTTTTTTTTTAGTATGTTAGGTGGCCACTGCATTAAGGGACATTTTTGTGTCACTGTTTACATACACGCAAATTCATGACTATCTTTATCGCTCTGACTTGTCGAGTTTTTGCTGATCAAGTACGTATGTTATGTGCACACCTATTAGGAAACGAATATATAATACCGTACTTATTCGATTTAGCGCACCTGTTGGAACCCCAAAAAGTTAATAACCCACCCTCTGGCAGATTTCCTTTTCAACAACCGCACTCTTTTTTCGAAGTAAAAAATTGAAGGTCAAGAATAAAAGTACTAAAACCATATTAGTGAGTATATTCTATTATGTTTTTAACATCATGTGCGTAAATTACAATGTTCGTATGTTTACAGATATCTTTGTATTTGTCAATTTCATTTTTGAACTTGCTGAATGTCGTTGATATTTTTGACATTTAGTGCTTTAAGTTGACTGACTTTTCCAATAACTGCACTCCCTCAAATACGCGCACCCTTTTAAATCCCCAGAATTATTTAAGCGCACCGTACGCTTAATCGAATAATTATGGTACTTGTTACCACGCTTCTCATATATCTATGTACAATGTGATATTTCTTTAGCACCGTGGTTGTTATTACAGCTTTAACTGAGGTAATTTTTGACAAAAAAGAAATGAGTATACTGTAATTAACTAGAATTAGTACACGGTTTTGAGATTAAATATGGTGACCCATGTTTTTTCAAATGTAGCAAATGTAGGAAAACCTTACTTGTTTTCGGCAACTTCATTCAGCATTTTGAGATTTACAAAAATAGTAATTTTTTTTGTAGACTTTTAACCAGCATGTACCGCAGGTTCATTACGAAAAGAGATTTAGTTCCAGTTATCAGAAGGGTAATATTTGGATTAGTTCGTCTATTGGCTAAATTTTATTTTGATTTATCCTTAATTTATCACCTTGTGTGCTTATTCATAATCATTTGCATCGTTGAAGATGTCTGAAATTCAGAAGCAGAAACAACTCTTAAACGCCCAGTACTCACTTTGTTTTAGTTAGGTAAATCAATAATGCAGCATGTTACGAATTTATGACTAATGCTGGCTCTTGAGTACTCATAGGTAGCCATTTCATAACTAGGCCTGAAAGACATTAGCTTTAGGAAAACCCCAGTATTGAGTGTACTTCCGATATCCTTTTTGCCTATTTGGTTGTTATAAATACAGGAAGGTGTACATACATAGGAAGGTCTACGAGTTAATACTGTGACTGTGCACACGTTTGCAAATGGTTGTGTTTACATTTTGCCTACGCAATCTGGAATGTTTTCTTAGAGTAAAACGTCTTAGGTTGTTTATGAAAACATATCTAATCGAGCAGGACAATGCAGTGTCTGCATTTATTGTACACTAGCAGAGTACCCGGCTTCACCCGGGTATTCCCTTGTGTTTGTTTTTGTAGCGACTTTTAGACTACGCCCTGGTTTAAATAAATGAAATAAATATGTATAAATATGTATCAACGTACACGAAAAGAGATAGAAAAATACGTAGACGCAGAGAGTGAGACAGAGAGGTAAAGAGCTAGAGGAGAGAGAGAGAGAGAGAGAGAGAGAGAGAGAGAGAGAGAGAGAGAGAGAGAGAGGGAGAGAGAGAGAGGGAGAGAGAGAGAAGGAGAGAGAGAGGGAGAGAGAGGGGGAAGGGTTAGAGGTTAGAGGTTAGAGGTTAGAGAGAGTGTTTTGGATTTTTAAAGGGAAAAAAAGCAATCGAGTATCCGCTTGCTATTTGGTGGTAACAAAGACCTGCACCTAAGTTAATTTAGTACATAAATGGTAAAGACTCGGCTGATTTAGTTAATTAATGAAGCTAGCAAGGTTACTAACAACTACGATCAGGCATTGGCCCAGTAAGCTGATGGGTGTATAGCCTTCACTGAAGAAACGACAAGGTTAAAAAATTTGGTTCCAACTCTACTCATCGCATAACAATACAAATGAAACCTTAACACTACATTTCTGTATCATCAGCTTCTACGAAGATGAATCAGAAGTACTAAATCTGATGGGTGACTATAATTCACATCCAATTACCAAAATAATGAGAGCCACCATCAGGTGTTATGGCAACTACTAATCTCCACTATCCACTAGTTTAAATCATTTGTATATCCACTATTATATAAAGCATTGCGCCAGCTCACCTTTTATACCTCAGGACAATAGCAAGTCTTTGGCCTTCACAAGATCCACGTGATATTTAGTCGAACATTATTGGTACAATAGATATTTAAATAAAGTAAACAACTTGCATACTAAAACCAAAAAAATAAAATGCTTTTCAGATCAAAATGAAGGTTAAAAAATGAAACAAGGGAGGGGGTACCAAGAGTAAAATTCCTGAATTTTTCTTAAGACAGACTGGAAAGTTTACAATGTCCGGGTAAGTTGACAAATTCTGTTTGTGCGGCCACCATAACCAAAAACACCTCATTAAAGATATGGCAGTAATTACTTTTTTGCATGTTTTCACGTCGCTGCAATGAACGCTACTGCTTTCCTGCTAAGCAATACACCATTACTGATACGTAATTAGATCAAAATTATGTAGGGAATGCAAACTTTGCAAGCCAACGGAGGGGTGGGTGGTTGCGTTAGTTATTAAATCAGGGTGCAGGTGAACTTACCAGTCTGGCTTTCAAAACTTCTTACACAGCAAATACTGAGCGAAAAATAAAAACCTCTGGTGTCCACGTATGAAATCAAAGCAACATTTAGGTTCGCTCTTGATGTTCCTCTATTTCTGTACTTTAAGTCGAATTCACAGAATATAACTAGTACTGGTACAAACGCTACCGTCTTAACTGAATACGACACAAATTACAATACCATCTCTATTTGTATATAGTTTCCAAGATCATATAGATTTGTAGGGTTTAACTAAATAAATTTCCATGTCGGCAGTTCTGGGTCTCTGACTGGTACTATATATACTGGTACTATAAGGCCTTTGAGGGTAATCGTTAGTTTTGGCTTTCAACAGCCACCACATTGAAAATGATTATTTTCAATGTGGTGGCTGTTGAAAGCCTTGTTTTTTTGCATAACCATACGGTTCAAAATTTTCTTTTCCATTCATCTTTAAAACTTTAGAAGTTCTTGTCTTGCAATCAGTGTACACTAGAACACATCGAATAAACAAATTTTTTTTAAATTCTCCATTTCAGTAAGCTGACAAATACACGCCCACAAAGCTCTTTAGTGATCTCAATGAATTGGATGACCGTTACCACTGTAGAATAGTTATATATAAACCAGAATATTACGTTATATAAATAAAGGCCAGTGTTACACTACCTTTTTTATAGAGGACCAAGATATACCAAAGCTTACCAAGCTACAGTATAATTCGGTAGTATTCTTACTCTTTAAATACACCTAAAAATTTAAATAATTTCACCTTTTCTAGCTACAAATAAAAATTACATTTCCGTATATCTAAAATTTTACGAGATTATTTCAGACTTTTAAAATGACGACATAAATAAAAGTAACGCAAGTCTAATTAAGCCGACAGCTGGATAATTAACTTTAAATTTAGTAGGTTAACTAGATGAAAAAAGACTAGCTGTCACAATAACTTTTTCAGGTGCAATTTTATTCATTTAATCTTTCGGAAATCCAAAAGTATATTAAAGCTTCCATTTTCCCCATTTGTGTGTTTACCACTGGCAATTCAAATTTGAATAGAACGAGTTCCTAATATATGTCGCTCCAAATATTCGTTTAGAAAAACTCCGTCTGGGTCCAACTGCTTCCTGATAGCCATGAAATTATCGTACTCGGGGAACACTCGTTTAAAGTAGTCAGGATTGGCTTTGTGGGCCTAAATAATACAATAATACACAATATTTCATAATACAACTAAAAAACATGTAGCTGTAACTTTTGGATTACTTTATTCTCTACATCAGTAATTTTTAAAGCTTGGTCTCAGTTCGAAATGAGACGTAAAAACAAATATAAAATAACATAACGTGTACAAAATTTTACTTTTTGTACACTGCAGCAAAAAATGCTTTTTAATAAGCCGTAAAATATGCAAGATGTCACTTTTACTTGTTCGTGAAAATCTATATAATGTTATGGTTTTGTGGTACGGGGCAACAACACGGAGTAGCAGAATACTTTGTGCGACTTACTGACATCATTAATAGTTGAAAACTGAGCCTCATCGGGCACATTTCAAGCAAAACCAGCTCAAGACCACAGAGAAAAACCTCAAGATCACTATGGATGATCTCAGAGCTTCCGTAATCTAGCTGGATTTTAAATCAGTGTGTTTTATTGCAGAGTAGGAACAAAGCTGCGTTGCGGTACGAGCTTTCTCAGAATAAAAAAATTAGTACGCCTGAAAGGAGAATATCTAAACGAAAGAATTGGTCCTGATAACGTGATTTTTAACTATTCGACATATGAATTGAATTGCATGGAGAGCTGTATTCTGTGCCGTAGTCTTAACTTTGGCATTGGCCGAGACAAATTAAGACTATTGCCAGACTTCAACTCTTTTTGAAAGCTTGTCAGAAGGCTAAAAAATCAGCCTGTCAGTGATAGGAGTTGTATTGATTTCAATGTTTTTGAAGACTAAATTAAAAGAAATCCCTTTTAATCCTTTCATAGTTATTCTTTCGATAGTCTTTCTCTTAATATCAGTAGAGCTGAATTGTTGGTACTTGAAAATCTTTCTAAGAGTCAAAAACATGGTAATGTTACGCCAACATATAGGTAATGATATCACCATATTAAACTGATTAGATTATATAAAGAAGGCTGAAACCCTTTTAATAGATGTTTCTTATAGAAAATAGATGTTAATGTATTAGATCCTTGCCATAAACAGGAAAGCAAACATTCGTTTGATCAGAGATATTTCACTCCACTTCAATGCAGAGGAGTACTTTTCGTATTTAACTTTTTGGGGTACATTTTTGCCTTTTAATTCAGTACATCCCCCCTCCCAATTATATCTCCCAAAACATGTACAAACAAAGTAGTATGACATTTATAACGGCAAAACATATTACGCCCAGTACTTTCAGGGGTGTGCTTGGGCCTTAAACTACAAACCTCTTCCATCGTCATCTTTTGATTAAACCACTTGGCTACTACTGGACTTGACGGCGCTTTTTCAAAGACTTCAAAAAATTACGGAATTTATTCCTCCTTTAAATGTATGCGTAATTAAATCTATATTTTAAAGAGGATCCGTCATTTCAAGTCCCTAAACAACTTATAGGTAAAGAAATAGGTCGCTCTTCTCTAAGTATGCGTTATGCTGTAAGGTATGGAGGGTTTAACTTGCTTACGTGCATGGAAAGAGAGGGATTTTTCATTTTGATGTGGCTTTAGGTAGTTTACATTTTTGCCCATATCTCAAAATCCTGGTGTACCAAATAATATACCCTCTACCTCAATATTGGTCTTTTTAAGCATTACAACAAAACTCCTGAAAACTTTTTTCTTCAGTTCCAGATCACGTGGTGCTATATCATTTGATGTGCTACTCACAGAATATTCTTCTTTAAGCTACTATGGTATTTGCGTAAAAAAACTTTCTATCATCGTATCTTCTTTACTCAAACTACCGACTTAAGAACTCTCTCACATCTAATCTTTTTCCTCTTTTTTTTATGACTTAAGCTTTTCTACGTCGAAATTGAATTTCTTTCTTTCGTATAAATCCTCTTTCCTTCATGATACTTGCAATTTCTTGATGAAAAATGGAGTTCACGCCGAAGCAAAGAAATATGACAAAAGTCTGACAAAACTCGATGGTATTCAAACTAAAACTTTCCCTCTTGTCAACGGTGAATCCCACAAAAAATAAAAAGAGTTGACATACCTTCGCCCAATGGGGTCTACCTCCAACAGAAGCACATATTGATTCGTAAAGATGCCAATATTGTTCTCGGTAAGGTGCATCGCGTGAAAACGGCCTAAATCATGAAAAAAATATCAAATATAATACCATTTTAGTTTCACGCATATATGCATACGAGCATAAAACTCTGTATAATATCGCTATAAAATCAAGTGTCCTGTTTACACTAACGAGAATAGATTACAGATAGGAAATCTTATCAAGTAGAGCACGAATGTGCATTATGTAACAACAACTGAAAAAGCCCCTAAAGAGATGGGGAGAAAGTATCCAGACCAGTCAGTAAACTCTAAGATCACGAACTGGAGTGTTCGAAAGAAATTGAATGAGGAAAACAGGTAAAACGCACTGAGTTAAGTATAAATTTCATACCCAGTCAATATTTAGTCTAAGCTAAAAGTCTAGACAAGTGAGTGCCGGGGGAATATCATCGTTATACAAAAACTGCAGTCATTAACATTTGTACTGTACACATTTTAGTTCATAGGTCTTAAAGATTGAAAATCAATGTAGCATTTAGCCTACTGATAATGCCTGCTGAGTTCCTCAGTATTCCCTAGAAAATTGTAAGGATTTACTCGGAATTTTAACAAATCCATACATTTTCATTCTTACTATAACAAATATACTCTTGCTAAAGTCATAAGACTTTTATTTGAATGAATTGTTGAGCTTTTAAAAGTTTGACCGGAAGGGTTTTCCTAGTTTTCACAGACGGGAGTGAAAAAATAAAGGTAGAAAATATGAAGTAAAGGTTGATTGCAGAAAATTTGTTTCCATGTGGCAAACCTTTTCGCGACATTTCAGTTGAGTTTTCATTAAAGAAAGTCCTTTTGTATCTAGATTAAAAAAGAGCTTGTGTATATAGGTCTAGACATGGCCGTATGTCTAGACGTGGCTCTAGGTCTGTACATCACTGTAGGTCCAGGCATTTGTCTGTTTATACATGGTTGTAGGACTAGATATGTCTGAAGGTCTAGACAAGGCTTTAGGTATAATCTTGGACATATCTTTGTTCTTAGATATAGGGCTACACATGCCTATACGTCTAAAAATGACTGTAGTTATAGACATGGCTGTACGTCTAGATATGGCCGCAGGTCAAGACATGCTTGTAACTCTGGACATGGTTGTGGGTCTAAAAATGGACATATGTATAGACATGAATCTAGTTAGACATAGCTTTGAGATTGACGTTCTGGACATGCTTGTGGGACAATACATGCATGTAGGTCTAGAAATGGCTATAGGTATAGATATTGATATGGGTAAATAGGTAGATTTAGGTATATACATGACTCTAGATATAGACATGGCTCTAGCTATGGGCATGGCTTTTTTAAAAGGGGCCTTTCCATCTAGTGTGAGGACCCTGTTGTTTCCAAATGATCAATATAAGACCTTCACCACTTAGAAGTATTGGGGCAAGTACAATTTGACCGATTAGAATAATAAAAAATCCAAAAAAGTACCATATAAAAATGAGTTTGTAACTGTATTTTAAAAAAGGGTTTATTACCTGTATGAAATAATGTTAAGAAAGGTAGTATCCCTTCCATAACATGGGCTCATGCAAATATTATCGGCTTTAGCAAACCTCACTTCCACTGAAAAATAATACGAAAAAGACTTCTTTAGAAAAAAATAGAATCTTGATGGAATTGACCGGGAAAGCTACGACCAAGATTGAAGACGTAGCATTTCAAGTCAACTTCAATCGTCGCCCTTTCAAATTCAGAACTTCCATAACTCTTCATAAAATACATCACCATTTGCTTTCAAATAAAATTACACCAAAGTTTAGTAACTATGGTGTAGTAGGCTGTGAGGCAAACTGATATCAACATGACGATATCGAAAATGGAACTGAGGGATAACAATTCTGATTGGGCAGCACAAATAAGTATTAAAGATAGGCAGGTATCTTTTCTTACAATTCATAGCACTGCCATACTTGGCACTTTGTTAGCTGGTTTGCAAAAGGAGGGTTGGGGGGGGGGGGTTAACTGCAAATTAAACCTGTACATATTTTTCAACGTTTGATTGCCATTGTGGAAATTGAAAATAATAAACTTCGAAAAATTCCACCATTGCATACACTTATCCTGCACACTTTCAACACAGCTGGGTTTGACAATTTCTCCGCCCAATCTGTCTTTTCAATCCTTCTGTATTACCCTTACTGAAAATATTACTTTCTACAAATTTGGACTCCTCTGCAAAGTATGAAATTGTTATGAAAATAAAGTGCTTTATTAATCCCATCTTTACGTTTAAATTCGAAGGAGCTACTTACAAAAGTCCCATACTATCTTAGAGTCTCGCTTCTCTGACACCACGGACGCTATTACTAAAGGTTATGGTATGAATACCTTTATCAACTATGTTGTCCATGACTATTTAAACAAAGAAAGAAGCATCCGCTACACAACCCCTCAACGCATAGCTCTTCCAATATTTTCGAGGGAAATAAGTTTCAATTTTAATTTTCCTTGCCAGAAATCACAATATCAGCCACAAAAAGATATGACCTTCTTGCTGCTTACTGCTTAATAGTGATTTCGTGTTATGCAGAATAAAATTTGCTCTCGACAACATCCTAAATTTGCTATTCCTTGGCAACATCAGGTGGTACCATATCCAGACAAAACATGAGAAATTTACAAGAAAACAAAACCTCGTTTTCAAAATGTAAAGCAATCTCTGTCTGAAATACCCCTTTTATTATGACTGTTACCTTGGAATCTCACTGGAAAGATTTAAGATTATAAGACATAAAAAACCACCAAACTCTTGCATAAGGATGTTTGAAATAGGTCTTCACTGACAATAATAGCAGCATGTTTAAAGTTCAGACGGTACCTGTTGTTGAGCAACACCTCTTACTTGTTTACACACTCTGCACTTAGTACATAATCATGGCTCTTAATTCATTCGTTAAAAAGAAAATTTCCACAGAGATTTATAAGTTCCTTAACATCTGAATTTACTACTCCAGATACTACAAAAATTACATACAAATTAGGCCTAGGGAAATGGATTCACCATGTACAAGTAATATCCCAATTACTGCTATAGAACATATGATTAAAAAACAATTGATTACTCCGAAATCAACATAATAAAGATAATATCTGTTTCTTGGTACGTATTAAAATTTGAAAGAAATGGAGTAAAAAAACCTCCAGGTAACCAGTAATAAAAAATTACCATTAAAATAATGT
Source organism: Morbakka virulenta (assembly GCA_003991215.1). Taxonomy (NCBI): domain Eukaryota; kingdom Metazoa; phylum Cnidaria; class Cubozoa; order Carybdeida; family Carukiidae; genus Morbakka; species Morbakka virulenta. The sequence goes on along the minus strand of RDPX01000014.1, from coordinate 1,059,195 downwards.
TCGTTTTACCCAAAAGCTTCTTATTTGCACATTCAAAGATTAAAACGTAAGAATAACAAGTAACATGGTAACATAACCCCATGGTAACATAACCCCATGGTAACATAACCCCATGGTATATTCACAAGTAATGATTACCAAACTACAACTATCATTTACGTTTGGCTAGCCGAAGTAGATAAACAACTTAGAAGGGCAGATAACGTACGATGGTCTGTGAACTGAAATCTCCAGAAATATGTGTTTGCCAGTGCATTGGCATATCTTTATGCTATTTACTTACAAGCAAAACCAAAACGATATCATTTAATACAAATCCATCAAATGCTGGAGAAAATGCATTAGACACTCTTAATACCTTTTACTTCTACCATGCTAGTAAAAACATACCTGGAAAATGAACATAAATATTATTTTGCACTATGGCATCGCGAAATCGGCGAAGCACGTTTGCTGTCTCGGACCTATATTTAAGAAACAATGGAAATGACCATAGTATTAAATTGATAAGAAATGTTAATGCCAGCTATGTTCATATCTAAAACATTTATTGCTTGTTGAGTTGAGTACTGGCAATGACAAGAAATTTGGTCTTTTCCTGCTACTTGAAACACAAGAGGTGTAGCTTGTTTTTGGCTGTGCTATTTAAAAGTAAAAGAAGCCCAGGTATAAACCCTAGATGCACCCCACGATTTGTAACTTTTTACAATCAAGCGGTTTATGGAATAGTTGGTGTTCATTTCGTGGAGAAAGTGAGACACGTTATCACCAGCAGCATATATCTAATGTGACTGCATTTTAAGAAGCAAGTAGTTAACAAGAAAAGTCAAAACTATTATGAAGAAATCCAACATTAACGAGATATACAGATGAGGTAAAACAATTTTAGACAGACAAATGTTTCAGGGCAAAAAGAGAAGATTACATGCTGAACACCTTTAAAATGGTACGTATTTAACGTTGAGAGCTACAGGCAGTGTTGGTGCACCATCTACGCAGAACAAGTAATACACTTGGATAAATGGGGTTGGGAAAGTAATGCGGATGGGATATTACGAAAACTTGATTATCACGTGAAACAACAATTACAGATAGTATTACGTATTCGCATACGTAAGCAAGTAAGTTTTGCAGCTACTAGCAATTATCTCCATATCGTTAGACATACAACCCCAATCATGCATGTAGGGATGAGCCTTTCATGTGCTTTAGGTTGTCTTATCTATAGGCTGCTTGTTATCTATTTTTCTTGTATCGATCTCCCTCCTCTGATTCTTGCTCAGTTGTTAAAACAGTACCAAACTTCATTGATAATGCTTTGGACAAGTATCACACTGCTAACATCTTTGTTCTTGGTGACTTTAATGCCCATCACATGTACTGGTTGAGTCATTCTGACAAGACTGACAGACCTGGTGAGGTTACTCACAATTTCGCTCCTGCTCATGGTCTTGCACAGCTTCTTGACTTTCCGACAAGATTTTTTTATTCAGACTCTTTTAAGGCTTCTTGTCTTCTGTTTCTGAGCATTATAGAGCTTCAACTTTACCCTCTTTGGAACCTTCTGGCCATGTTGTTGTCACTTTTATTGTTAAGGTAACTGTTTCAAATCTTGTTGACAAGCTACATCATTTTAAAACTTCTAAATTTGGCCAGGTGTGGTAAATTAATTATGTTAACAACCCAACAAGAAAGTATGAAACGATTTCGACATCACGAGTGTAGAGCATTCTACACAAGTGCGGTCCAGATTTGATATGGTCCAGATTTGATTCCGGTAGTTATTTTAAGAGTGAGCTATCTTCTTTGCTGTCCAAAGCTTTTAACCTTTGTCTATCGGAATCTTGTTTTCTGAATCTTGTTTTTCTTGGAAAGTTTCTAATGTTGTTCCTGTCTTCAAGAATACAAGTGACCTATCTGATCCTCACGAATATGATCTGTAAGTCCTTTTTATGTCAGTAGTAAGGTCTTCCAAGTATTTATCAACAATGAACCGGTAGATTTCGTGCAGAACGTGAGTAACTTTGTTGATGTTCAGTACGGGTTTAGAGGATCTCGCTGTACTGGTGACCTTCTGACTGTAATCAAGGAACGTATCTATAGGTTTGTAGTAAGTCTGGTAAAGGGCGAGGTATAGCAATCGATATTCCCAAGGCAACTGATAGGGTGTGCCAGGCTGCCTTGCTTAAGAGGCTTTCTGGTTATATTTCTGGGCATTTGTGGAATGGTTTTCAAAATCCTTCACTCCTTTCCTCCATGCGTATTACATTAGATGGAATTACACCATTAATGCTACCGTTTCTTGAGGTTCTATTCTTGGTCCGACTCTCTTCATTCCTTACATCAAATATTTTCCCTGGTAAGTTGCTTCCGTTTATAAACATCTGTGCTGTTGACACTACCTTGTGCACTGCCACTGACCACAAGGCAACTCCGCAGGAATAAGTCCAACTTACGGAAGCTTTGAAATCTGACTTTCAGAGTGTCAGAGAATGGGTAAGAAAATGGCTGTTTCTTTCAATGCGGATAAAACGCAAGTGATTTTTTCATTTAACAAAAATCTGACCTCTTATCTCTCTCCAATATTCATGGGATATTATTCCGATGTTAACCCTCATGCAGTTGGTACCATCTTGCGGCAAGTTTATGAATGAGACTGTTTGGTTTGTTATTTTCTCCAGATTTTTCTTGCGGTTCTTATATTCAATCTATTGACAAGTCTGCTTGTTATAAGGTTGGTTCTTTGTATCGTCCTCGAAATTATCTGGTACTGAGGCTACCATGTATCTACCATCCACCTTTCCACGGATTACTGTTGCTACATCCCGACAGGTGCTCCGTCATCTCATCTTGATGTTCTTGATCGTGTTCAGAGATATGTTTGTAATAGCTCCAAATCTTGCTCTTACTCTTCTTTCGTCTCAATGACGAAATGTGACTGGTCTTAATCTTTCTATACGTAATATCATAATAAGTGTCCTGATGACCTTTCCTCGTTCGTACCACCTCATTTTGATGCATCTAGTGTGACTCGTTCCTCTCAACGTCTTCATCTTCATGTTGTTGTCTCCCTCGTTATAACAAATCTTTTTATAAATTGTAGTTTTTTCCTCAAACTACAAGATTGTGAAACTCTTTTAAATCTGAGTGCTATCCCACATCATATGATTTGAATGTTTCAAACTTTTCAAGGTTAAGTTTTATCTCTTAGCTTAAACTAGTTCTTTCTTTTTTCTCTGCCATACCTTCACAATTTTATACACCTTGGGGCATTATGCCTTGTATGGTTTTAACCAAATATATATATATACATATGCGCTGTTATCATGTTTAAGTTTAGCTTAAAATATGTTGTATATTTTGACATCAAAATGAAATAGGAAATAATTTTAATATTTATTTACTTATTTATTTATTTACGAANTCCTCAAACTACAAGATTGTGAAACTCTTTTAAATCTGAGTGCTATCCCACATCATATGATTTGAATGTTTCAAACTTTTCAAGGTTAAGTTTTATCTCTTAGCTTAAACTAGTTCTTTCTTTTTTCTCTGCCATACCTTCACAATTTTATACACCTTGGGGCATTATGCCTTGTATGGTTTTAACCAAATATATATATATACATATGCGCTGTTATCATGTTTAAGTTTAGCTTAAAATATGTTGTATATTTTGACATCAAAATGAAATAGGAAATAATTTTAATATTTATTTACTTATTTATTTATTTACGAATATTTATACAGGACAAAAACGTTTCAAAAAATGTATAATTAAAAAGTAATATATACAAGTACTGTTATCTGATAGAAACTAGACAAGTACTGTTACCTGATAGAAACTAGACCCTATGATCTTTTAAAATATCTTTAAAATTCATTCCTGTATATTTGTTTCTAAGTTCAAGTGAGAGATCATTAAAAACTTTAGCTCCCATGTAACGAATCGACTGTCTCCCATATTCCAATTTGACTTTTGAGACGTAGACGAATAGATTTTTGTTTCCTGTAATACCAATTTTGAAACATTTTTTCAAAGTTAAACATTCTAAACATGTGTACAAAAGCTAAATACTTGTAATTTTGGCTGGCGCGGCTCTAGAATTAAGGAAATTAAGTAAAAACCATTTAACATACCGTGGAATGGACCATTCTGTCACACTCTGACTAAACAGACAATTGAAGTGCAATATCTGAAACAAAAAATGCAAACAATACGACGTAAAAACATCTGAATTGAAATTCCAATGCAGTACAAAATGTAATTTTCAAAATGCAACAAAGTATTCATTATATTCCAAAATTCCAGGTTTGTGAAAAAACGCCTCGAACTTTTCCGTCCGAAATAACTGAATTCTCCTTAGGAATAAAAGCACAGTGTGACAGCTGCTAAGCTTTTTACCGAAGGCTTCTTACAGGATGTTGCTGCATTGAGCTGTAAGACCAGCCTTAAGTGCAAACGCAAGTGTATGTGTGTGTGTGTGTGTGTGTGTGTGTGTGTGTGTGTGTGTGTGTGTGTGTGTGTGTGTGTGTGTGTGTGTGTGTATATGTGTGTGNTGTGTGTGTGTGTGTGTGTGTGTGTGTGTGTGTGTGTGTGTGTGTGTGTGTGTGTGTGTGTGTGTGTGTGTGTGTGTGTGTGTGTGTGTGTGTGTGTATATATGTGTGCGTGTTCAAGACAATTCATATTCAACTTTTCTTGACTCCTTTTTGTATCTTTAATCTCAATGCAAATTTTTCGGTGCATATAACAGATAACAAAACAAAATTAATAGCTGTATCTCACGTTAATAACTGTATCTCACGTTAATAACTGTATCTCACGCTAATAACTGTATCTCACGCTAATAACTGTATCTCACGCTATACAGTAAAACCTTAATAAATACAGGTTAACAAAGAGTAAGAACTCACCCAAATACAAAGGCACAAATCTCTATTCCAGAGCGTCAAATTGAATTCAGCATTTTTTGTTGGTACACAAAACATCTAACTACCTCCAGCAGAAATAAACAAATCTTAACTTTAATAAATTTCGTTTGCAACGACAAAGTTCAAAAATCACACCCCTTTACTTACAGGTAACATACAGCCTGTCAAGTATGGGCCAACCAGATATTCTTCTTTATCTCAATTTTCACAAAATACTGCTATAATACCAATTGACAAAGATGCTTTGAAATATGCTGAGCTTACCTTGTAACTTTGATCACAACGCTCCTGTGGTTTTCTCCAAAACAGATAATGAAAAACCCTGTTTATGACAGCTAACATAACCGGGAAAAAGGTCCTAGAAAAAAAAAGAGGATATGTTAGACTGAACTTTGAAAACACCAAGTCTTGTAAAATAAAACAACGGTCAGAACCCTTATTCCCTTCCTATCCTAAATTTAACTTTTCTTTTAAAATTATTATTGTAAAGTTGCTTGTAGGACTTGGCTAGCCCAGACAACCATTTGCGGTAACAAATATCAATTTTTCAGTCAAACAGCCTTTTGCGTACCTCATTGGGGGGTTTTTGTGCGACGCCAATGGGGGTTACAGTTTCAGCTGCAATGTTGCATATAGAAATGGCCTGATCAATAGATGTTGGTGGATAGAAAGATAAGCACAAAGATAGCGATTTTACTAATTACACCTTTTTGCAGAAGAACATCGCAACCTTGTGCTGATTAGAAAGCAGTACCAATTACCATACTAAGAAGACTGTATGTATTCCTAAACCAAAGCAACAATTCCACTCTTAAAAAAATTTATTACGCCTCACTTTCAATGATTTGGCAATAAAACTAAATGCATCTTTAACAGGTATAGCTAATATTTTAACATACGTCAACAAAGCACTTCCTAATACCTTTCTATAACTTCTTTTCCACAAAGAAAAACAATTCATTGTTACTGGGCGCCTTGGGCGCCTACCTTGATGGCAAAACAATTAAAACTATATTCATCTAAAACATGTATTAGTTGTTCAATCTACAAAAGCTGTGAGCTACCCTATTTTCTTCCTGCGGTTTGTCTTTAACAGTCAAGCATTTATTACCATTTCAAGTTCATTACAGAGCATGATAAGAAAAACAAGTTGTTGTTTTTTTTGCAAGTATATATTGGTTAACAGTTTACCACTTGTGCAGCACTACTGTAGTTGTGGCAAACAAGTAGCGTGAATTAAACTGTAAATGCTTGTTATCATATACTTGAATATATGTTGTCTATTATGTCAAGTTCATTCCCAAGACATCTGGCAATGAACTTCAAACTTAGTTTATATTACGTCGGACAAAGTGTGTGTTTTCAGCCGTTAGATTAAGAATGCTTCAAACGAGAAACGAAAACCTTTTTTTCAGGTTGAGCATTGCTTGCTTAGATCCCTTGTAGAAAAACCATATTTTAACAAAAATATTGTCCGCCGTTTTAACTCTATTAATATGCGTCGTTTTGAGAGACAATAGGCAAATAGAGATATTTGCGAGATTATTTTGGGTTTTTTTCATTTTCTTTCATGTTCATTGTGCAATGAGCAGCTGGACAGACTCATAAAATTACAGCAATGTTTTCACTATTCTGTAGGTTCGGAACTGGATATAAGATGAGAAAAATAGCGGGGGTGACAGTGAGGCATTTCCAATAAAAAGGGAAATTTTTCGGGGGATTCACCCCAGCCCCCCTGATTCTTTCTGGCTTGGCTCGGGAAAATTTGACTACCAATTCAGCACCGCTGAGCACCGCTGAGCACCGCTCCTGGTTAAGATATTCGAAGGGTATTTTATGGCTTTTGTGAGTATGTACGCAGGTTGCTTTTAATAAAAAGAAGTACGGAGAGCTTAAAGGAAATATATTTTCGATCCGTGATTTATTCTGTATAATGGAGATCAAAGAGCTAAATTTTGTTCCCTTTGCTTTCAGATAAATTTAAGTTTAAGTTTGTTGAAGGGGATTTATAAGGAATTGAATAAAAATGATAGGTGCTGAGCTGACACATACGTCAAAATACTGCTTAAGATCTGTTATTCCTGCACCTTTTCTTGTGAGCAAAAGTATCTCAAAAGGACCAGTTCACAAAAAATGATACTTTAGTTCAGTTTGCGGGTCTAACGCAGGAGCCTGACAATTGATGGGCTGATTGTACCTAGTGGTGATTAAAACAATCTCGTAAAAACTAATTATTGTGATAATAATCATAAAACGAAGTGAGGAAAATTGTTACTTACGCTATATAGAGAAGCACTTTGTACAGATGAAAATTAATCAAAGTGGTCCAAAACCAGCTTGGATTGTTGCATATTGCCTGAAACAGAAGGACAACCATGCATCTTTTAAAAATAGCCCTAATATTAAAAAGAAGATACTGATTGCTAATGGAGTTTAAATGATACGTCTAGGTACAGATTAAGCCCAAACTGTAAAGTTGAATTGGCGGGAGCGGAAAATGCAATTAAATAGGAGGGTAAAAATTCTTTGACTACCATGCCTAAATAATTAATTGTCTGTTGCTACCCTCGTGATACCGAGAAGGTTCTAACTTTTCTTGTTGCGTTGAGAACATTATTAATTTACAACATACTCTACCTACTAGACTGCGTGCGCAGCTTTAATACATTTCTGCCTTATCTTCTTTATCTAAACGGAATCTTCCACGCTAGTTTGTCGTGTAGAACGCCTTGCCTGGAAAGATGAGAAAAGGTACTTTCTGATGCGACACAAAGAATGAACCTTTTCAGAAGCAGACTTAACCAAAAGATTGAATAAAAGAATCCCAAGAAAGACGTGGTGAAAATGGCTAAGCAACCAGCCTCATTGATGAGCATTCTGCAAGAGGGAAACCAATTTCATCAGGGTTAACGTTGGAAAGATTGTCCAGGAATATTGCAGAGGGATAAGGACTCAGTTTTTTCTGTTTTTCAATGGAACGACATCAGTTGCGTTTTTCCCATATTGAAAGAAATCAACAACTTTCTTTCCCATCCTCCGGTACCCCGAAAGTCAGGCTCCAAATCCTTTGCAAGTTTGATTTGTTCCTACAAAGTTGTCTTGTCGCCAATTCCAGGGTACAATTTAGTTTCATCAGCAAAAATGTTGACAAACGTGAACATGCTACCACGAAGATCATTAATGTAACGAGGTAAGAGAGTTGGTCCAATAGTACAACTTGGAGGAAAGCCGGCACAAATGGAATACCCGCCGTATTAATTTCTTGCAGTGCGACACGCATTTTACGATCAAAAAGAAAGAGCTGAATGACACCAAAGACATTTGCACAAATCAGAAAGCTCATGAAGCAACGCAGAGCACGTTCTCCAGAGTTATGTATAAACCTGGAGATACATTCTATGATTAGAGTTAAAAGATCACCTGCAGAGCGAGATCCTCTAAACCCGCACTGAAAGTCAACAAATGGGCCTAGGTTTTGCAAGAAAGGCATTTGCGAAGGCGCAATGGCAGGAGAACTATGCGTATTGAACCACAGGGGAGAATGAGCTTTGAGTTTTGTACTAAGGACCACATACAAATGCTTCCACTCCAATCTGAACCTATGCTCTGCATTTAACTGCAGCATAAGAAATAATTTTGAATCGCATGAATCGCAAGAAATATCATCAAGAAATCGAAGTATTCCACGCCGGTCAGCCTGAGCATGCTTAAATGTCCCTGTTTAACTGTTCTGAGATGTTCTCCCTGCATGACTGTCCCGAGTCTTGCGAGTTTCAATTTGGAACGATCTCCATACCGTTCCAAACTTTCTTGTTGGATAGTTAACATAATAAATTTAGGCACGGATCAGGATTTTTTTTATCTTTACAGTCAAAGGTGTTAAATAAAAAGATTCTGGACAGGGAAATAAATACTACTACAAGAAATATATAAGAAATCATCCATTCTCTACAGCACAGCAATCAGATCAACAGCATATCTTACACTCTTCCAAAAATACGGCAAACAGCACTACAGAAAAGAAACACAACAAACACGATTGGTATGGCGCCACTCCTGAAAACAACTTGACCCTTGTCATTAAGCACGTCCGCAGCATCAAAGTACAAAAGAACTATGCCTAATTACTTTAGTAGCCTGAAGATGGGGGAAGTACCTTTCAAAACCTAGCTCAGAAAAAGGCAATGGCTCACGACACGATAAATATCTCAAACCAAAGGCTTCAACTGAGTACACAAAATTAATATTTTTAGTTCCCCTTCCAGTTTCGAATAGGTTGGAACTAAAAAAAGTAAGAAATATAATGCCATACCACTATTAAAGCCATAATTAGGTCTTTTGTTATGAATATGATTAAAATTAGAAAAGTTAAGAATCAAGTGTTCTGAAGTCAAGAGCCTTTAATATCTGAACACAAAGTGTATTTCAAACTTTTTAGAAGGAATAGTATGCTCCATCCATATAAAGAGAAAGTTAATTAAACAGTAAGCAATTATCTTCTTTATGGAATTATTCTCTTAAAAATATCATCTTTAAGACAATTCTTTGCTGAGAACAATAAACTGTGTGTGCCATCCAACATGATTCCATTACAAAAATGTCCATCCAAAATTATTTTAAGCCTACAATTTACCCTGTAGAATTCCTAGGAATCTTTACTATCAGTGAAATTTCGTTCCTCTAGCAACACTACATGCAAACAAACCATGCTAAGCGAGTTGGTATAAAAAGTGGACCAGTATTTCAAAATACACTAGAAATGGGGTAAACAACGTCTCCACACAACTAAAGTTAGTTGTCCCAGGTGAAAATTTACAACCTTAAATCCCTGCGTAGCGCGCGTTTAAAAAGTACTTTTCTGACGCAACGAGAGACGACGCGACAGTCGTCAGAAATAAGTACGTGGTACTATGCCGAGATATTGTCAAGTAGCTTGATGATGATCAGGGCACCCAGGAGGAGTTGTCAAACTTTTAAAATGACACGATAACAGAAGAAGTATAGTGAGGTCGTCTGTATATAAAAAAATAACAACGAAAAATGTGTTTGCAAATAGGCTTTGTACCAGTCAGAGCAAAACGGTCTAACGGATTTGGAAGCAAAAATGAATAATTAAAAAAATCGTATTTTCATATAAATTTGTGAGAGAGAAATGTTTAACAGATTACGGAGGAGATAAAAATAAAAAACGTTAGGATATATTTGGGGCCCATAATAGTCAATATGGCTTTCTTTAGTACTGCTTTTGGACGATGAAAATTTAGTAACCCTACATATTATTGAAGCAAAAAGTTCAACGAGGGTGATTCCTCCTATGGATGCCTCGGCACAAGACTGCATCTGAATTCAAATCTCAGTTGTGGAGACTCTTCAGCGTCTAGATTTGTTTCTTCAATTTACAGTTGAGGAACCGTGGCTTAATGTGTAGCGCAACTGCACCGTAACCAAGAATTTCGGGTTTGATTCCCCGAGCAGGCAACTTTGGAAATTCGCAAAAGAAAAGGCCATTGGTTGGCGTCAGGAAGGGCATCCGGCCAAGAAATTCCTCACTGCCAAATTCAAGTCGCTGTGAAGGGCACCATCTGAGGCCAAGTTACTGGGGAACAATGACGTTAAAACCAAAAAAGAATTCTACAGTTGAACCCCGATTATCTGAACATCGATTATCCGAACAAGATCATCCGGTCCGGGTAAACATTTACGTAAACGTGTGTTCTAATGCAAATACATGTACCTGTATATCAGGTAAGGTGTCATTTGTTCACGGATAACCAGTTATCCGAACAATCAGTTATCCGAATGAATTGCTTCCCGCCTCTTGTTCGGATAATCGAGGATCAACTGTACCCTGTTGGCTGACTTTTTGATGAAGAAATTAAAGCTTTGTCTAATTGTGAACATATGAAAGAATCAATAAAAACTCGAGTAATTTTTTCATATTGCATTCGCAAGTTCCATATCCACTGTCAATTCACAACTAAGAAAAGGGCTAAAATAATTTACATTTAAAAGTCTGGAAATAAAATTTAAAGGCTAATCGATATTTGATATTCGACCAACATTGAAACATAACAAACGTATATTTATTCACTATAAGTCTTAAATAGAGGCTGCATGATATAAACAAAAGTAGTGTAATTCCTGTTTGAACTGGGTTGCTCGGGCAGCTAACTAAACCCTTCGCAACTAGGCGTCTTGGCTTTCAACTGCTGCCATTTTAGTCAGAAACATTAACCGAAAAGTAAAAAATACACCAGTAACTTTTATAAACAATCCAGCTCCGGTATCTTTAGGTTAAGTACTTTATTTACTTTGAAAAATCAATTTTGGAGTGAACGTTCGAAAATACATTCACATACGCGTCCAGCTGTTTGGGATTCGGTGTTTTTTGCCAACGAAAGACAAAGCAATTCTTAAGTGTTGATGTCTGATATCAATATATTAATACTAATATAATAATAAATATGTGTGCCGCCAAAGATAACTGTTCATCAAAGACAACTACAACAACCAGCGTAAGGAGAGAGTGCTGAACGATGAATCATGTACCGCAAATATTTACGAGGTCCGAGGATTATTAAGTCCTTGAAAAAAGGGTTGCACGTACCTTTGTTGATCTTGATGCGTGAACATTAACGCATCGATCCGCATGGGGGTAATACAAGAACTTGTAATGATCACTTTTCTGCATCTCCGTTTCAAACGTGTCAAGCGTCTAACAAGGAAGAAACCAAGTCACAATGACAAAATACGTAGTATGTTTGGCTAATGATTAACAAAGCACCTTGATAATCTACAACAAAAATTTGGAAGAGCAAGTTTACCAATGTAAACTGAAGCTTTATTGTATCTTGTTAATTTGAAGATTGTGTGCTACTTGGCTTAATTGTGCAGAGTGAGCTTTTAAATGAATAAATTAAAATAGAATATATTGTCTTGGACGTAATGAAAGGACGTAATAATGACGTAATAACCGATATTGCGCTATCGATTATTACTCCTGTTTGTAGTAATAATCGATAGCGAGCGAAACTTACAGTTACTTACATAGCAGAGTGTTACATGACAATACTTTGACGATCATTTTAAATGTTGACGTAAAAATACTCTTTCAAAACATAACCAAGCGCAATATTCATTACGTCCAAGGCAACATGTCCAATCACGGAAAAGAATAACACTGAACAAATAAAAGAAATGTATTCAACTGCGTGTAAACCAGACAGTCGAACAACTTTTTAAACATTAAGTATTTCTGGATCATATTATTCCATGTTTCACCAGTATTAGTTAGCAGTATTACTCCGCACTATTACCCAGCAGTTTCATTCAACAGTATCATTCAGCAGTATTAGTCAGCAGTATTAGTCAGCAGTATTAGTCAGCAGTATTAGTCAGCAGTATTAGTCAGCAGTATTAGTCAGCAGTATTAGTCAGCAGTATTAGTCAGCAGTATTAGTCAGCAGTATTACCCAGCAGTATCACTCAACAGTATTAGTCAACACTATTAGTCAACACTATTAGTCAACACTATTAGTCCACACTATTTGTCCACACTATTAGTCCACACTATTAGTCAACACTATCACTCAACAGTATAATGGTTTGTTTGCATTGGAATACTAGTTTATTAACAGGGTATGTAAGTTTCAGTTTTTTTGTTCCGGCGTAGTTGCAAATAGCACAACAATGTAAGATCTGCGTCTTTAGTGAGTTGTCAAGAGAATGTATGTAGATAGTTGCAAACAGACAACCTGGATTTTTTCTTACATAATCTCAGTAATAGTTCCAAACAGTATAACATCAGTGTAAGCTTATGAGGATTTGCGTCTTCTGTGTGTAGTTGAGATAGTGTAATTAGTACGTGAAAAAGAAAAATAATGACATGGGTTTTTTCTTACCTCATCTAAGGTCCGTGAAAATGTTGATTCTAAAATCCTAAACGACGGCTCGCATTGCAACTTCACTGAAAGTATTACGCCAATGGCTCCCAAGCTAACAAGAGCTGCATTAAATATCTCCTTGTTTTGGTGTTCGCTACACGATATTATCTCTCCCCAAGATGTCATTAACTCCAGCTCCAAGACCTAGGGCACAAAAACAACAATATGCTCAGAATGGGTTTTTCGAAACCAGAATGTCATTTTTCAACGCTTTGACACTGCTTTGTTTCAATTTGTATTAGACTCTTCCTTTTGATGTTTATCTTTTAACATATCACTATATAACAGGTTAATCACCTCCAACAAAGGATTTGGTAGGCTCTCCTCAACTTTACAGGTAAAAAGATTTGCTTGTCACCTATTTTTAACCAGCCCTTAATTATACAGGTAAAGTTTTTTATTGACGGACACAAGAAAGTGAAAGCTGTTTTCCTCGAGTTACATTTTAACGAAAGATAGACCAAAAGATATGGTAATAACAAGCAAAATCGAGTGCAAACGTGGCAAAGAAAGGGAAAGCCTTTGAGAATTGCTCACTCACAAGCAAGGTGGAGCTTCCACGCGAAGTAATAGAAAGTAGTCTCTAGAAACAGATGACCGCGGACGGTCTAACTGCTCATGGGACCTCGACTTTTTACAACATCATCTAATCATTCCATAATCGGGTGTAATGTTTTACTCATTAGTTAATTAGGTAGTCAGGTCCGTAGTTTATTCTCATTCTTGACCGATGGGTGTACGTTTAGGCCATAGGAAAACAGGGCCTGGGTTGTGCTAAGACAGTTGATGGCGTTTCAAGAAATGGCATTGGCAGCTACATTAAAAGAATTAAAAAAATGAAAAACATAAGGAATATTATGTTGACAAATACCTAGAGAAGGCCAGTCGTGCAAGAGTTCTTTTCAACCCAGCCCTATTTTTGCAATTTTTGGTAAATTAAAAGATACAAAATTTGACTATTTTTTAAAGGATTTGTTATATTCTCTTCTTAATATACTACGTACTACGACACATTTTACGGGCATTAGAGGGAAAATCAAGTTAAATTTCAAATTTTCACTTACTAAACCGAATAAATCTGTTTTTCAATATCAAACTCATACCTTCTTTTTCGCTCAGGAAAGACCGTGAACTACCATGCTTCACTTCTTTTCATAGTTACATACCGATTTGTCTGGCTTGATTCACTTCATTTCGGATTCCAATAACCCATTTGTAAAGATTGTCCGGTCAATGCCTTGGTGATCTAGCCCTCTCATTAAACATTTCCTCCAGAAATAACTTAACAAAAATGAATTTTGAGAAGACTCTACTGGCCAAATAATCTCAAGAGCTTTGTATTTTGTTCACATACACTACAGAAATTTATTTGGTAATATTCCGTAGGCCTTCTGACGCGGGCAACGATTTTTTCTTTTGTCATGAACCATATCATGTGGTCTTAAAAGGTCTAAGGTTTGCTACTAAAGGACCCGGACCAGTTTGCACAGTTAAGGCTGTGAAGGACGGGAGTCAACGCACAGGATTGTCGGTTTATAAATTTGCCACAAACCACAAAGTAGAGCCTGTTTTTATGTGAAACTCTTTATTTTACTTAAAAGCTTTAAATCCCAAGGCTATTCTGTAACATACAGAAACAGCACCATTGTTTACGCCCAGCCTCTTATTCCCAAAATGGAGACATTATCAAATTTGGTGTAAGGGGCTCCCATATATTGTAAGGTGTAGAGGTCGATCATTATTGTTCGTTGACATCCCTTTAATATTGG
>RDPX01000014.1:1033041-1044208 GCA_003991215.1 Morbakka virulenta | reverse complement strand
TCTAGCTCTCTCTCTCTCTCTCTCTCTCTCTCTCTCTCTCTCTCTCTCTCTCTCTCTTCTCTCTCTCTATCTCTCTCTCTCTCTCTCTCTCTCTCTCTCTCTCTCTCTCTCTCTCTCTCTCTCTCATAAATTTAATTGTGCTTAACTTACCAAACTGGACAGGATACCAAATTTTGCACCAGATCCATGTGTTCCTGTTGCCATCATTCCACCCACACTGACAAAATCGACGGAACACAAACTAAGAGAGAAGGGAAAAAAAGTTGTAAAACCAGAAATGTTTCTTTGCATTCAATCTAATTAATATAATGCGAAATACGTATGACAGGAAGATTATATTTCTAGTTTTAAATTTAGGTCAGCATCGAGAAATCTCAAACCGATAATGTTAAAACAATATTGCGAAGTCTTAACGTTATGACTAAGTACCATAACACTGCAAACGGTTCATAAGTTAACCCTTAAGGGTATTGAATCGTAAGGGGGAGGGGGCAATAAGAGATTCTATGCGACGATAGTTAAGTGTACGTAAAAGAATAAAACGTTATAACTGTAGCTGTATATTTTAATGTAAGTTTTTCCTAACCTACGCTAGATGTTTATGTATTACTAAACTGTTATTCATGCGTTTAGTTCTTTGGTGATATTTTTAAGTGGTGACGTCATTTTTGTATGCAAATCTAAAAAGGTCGAAAGACCACTTTCTTGATCAGGCCGAAGGAATCAACAACAACTTGGATGGTTTTGGTTTTGAGATACCACATTTTTTCGATTTCTATTTCAAGATCTTTACATTTTCATAGCTTTTTAAACACTTTAGAGGAAACCTTTTTATCTGAAGGAACACATATCGATGAGCAGGCAGGTGTTGTTCTTCCTGTCCTTGACAATAATGTCTAGACGATTAGCCTGTATTGTCCGATCAGTATACACAGGGAAGTCCCACAGAATTGTGAAGTCTTTCCCTTCTGTAACTGGCTCTGGATGGTTCGTTCCAGTTACTCTTGGTTTCTACAGAAAAGTGCTTGGATAGCTTCCAATGGAGCTATTGCCCAGGCATATCATGACGGTTTTTGTACTCATTAGGTGTAAGAAAAAAGCAGCCGGAAACAGGGTGGTCATTGTCTCGACCTTTACCTCGCAGAACAGACAATTAGGGTCAGCTCCGTTGTGTAAAACATTAGCCTAATAGATGCATGTGAATAGGCTTTGGTCTTGGGCAACCAGAATAAAACCCTCAGTTTCCCTTTTTAGTCCGGAGCTACGTAACCAATGATGGGTTGCCTTTCATTTGCAACGGCATTCTTGCAACGAGCAACAAACTGTCCGCGGAGAGGTTTCCAACACCACTGATTTTCCATCTGCTTTATCCCAGAATTTTTAGCTTTTTTTCTTCGTTTTTCGTGCTATTGCCGTTGGTGATAAGGTGTTTTCGGTGTCTAGATCGACTTGCAGTTTCCTTGAAAACGTATTTGCTTCTTTGACAACAGAGTGATTTCTTAGTATTTTCGTGTATGTTAACCAATTGTAACATCCAATCAACTGCGTTATCTAGACATTGTGACAGACCAATAGTAGAGGTCTTACAGGAAAGTTCTTATTGTATGATATCTCGTCCGCCTTTCTCTCTACTGACGTACAAATGCTCTATATCAGATTCAGGATGGTACATTTTATTACACGTAAATTGTTTTCGAATTTTAGTATGCAGCCTAAAAAAATATGTTAAAAAAATATGTACAATTTTATTAAAACAGTATAACTATGACTGCCCGGCTTCTTTAAAGTCGTTCTTTTTTGACATTTCTCTTGCAGGTGTAATTTCCCATCATTTAAAAATAAAACTGGTCTCTCAGCTTTTAGCCATGTCGTTTGAAAAATAGATAATCCGACTATAAACGGAGTCAACCGTACTCTTAAAGATCGAGAGAAAAAAAATTATACTTGTCAACGTTGTCACAAAATGATAAAGGTGTGAAAGTTATGACAACTCACTGAATGAATGTACAGAAATCAGTTAAAGCAAATGCTCATAGTGCTGGAAATTGTAACGGAAAGCACTAAAACTGAAATAATCTATTTTGGGCAAACTGCTGTTAATAGAAAATCTTGCAGAAACGAATCGTTTTGTGGAACAAAGATTTTAATCTTGCCCCTTTCGAAGTAAAATATTAATTGCAGTCGCTTTTTGCAGTATTTTTATCATCTTTAGTAACTGAATCATTAACAAGAGAAACCATTTTTGCTTGCGCAGGTGGTCCTTCTTTTGACACTGGCTTCAAAACGTTTTTAATCTCCATAAACTCGGTAGGTCAGTCAATTCTATATCTGTTGGCTGCCTGCAATGTACTTCTTATCCGGTTTTCGCTAAGAAGTTAAATTTGTGTAGACAGTGTGATAATCAAACCAATAGTTGATCATGTTCAACATACTCTTCTTGCCTTCTCCAAAGGCTCTTTGTATTTTCTGATATAATTACAAGTGGGTTTTTTTAATATTTAAGTTTCAGACAAGGCTTATCATTACGATTATCTGTTTTAGTTCTTTCAATAGTTGTTTTTGCAGCTCTTATCAATCACTTTGTAGGTCAATAGCACGACTTTTTCCCTTTTCCCCGAACATAAAGCATCGAATCCAAACCATACTGGGGAAATAATTCTATCAATGGATGAAAGCCTTCCTGGTTAATCGCATTTTGGAGAAACAGCAAGAAATATTAAGTAGGCAAAATCGACGTCATTCAATTGGGGGTATTAAAAAAACTGTCAAAACATGGCAAGCATGGCAAGCAGCTCCGATTTGAAGTCACTCCAACATTGTTTTTAAGTGTTTCCTTGTAACATTTGCAAATCATCTTGTTTAAACATTTTGTCTAGACTTGTGATCGCAGCAAGTTGTCCTAAAAAAATCAATGAAAAACAAAGGCAAAATTGCTCTAACATATACTATAATCGTTATATTGGCTGTTATCAATGAAACCAGGTTTATTAAAACGTCATCAAACAGTGGAGTTCAAAGTTTCAGGTGGGATCAGGCTAAAAGAGGTACCACGCATTAATTTATTTAGTGCACACTAAAAACTCGGTACCATTCCAAAAAATACCAATATTTCAACAACCGAACGTTAAATGGTTAAATCTCAAATCATTAAACTCCCACATGAAAAGAGGTTGATTTACCATTCACTTACAACTGCTTAAAGACGTCATGCATAGTGAATGTCTACACCAAAAATGCCCTAACAGTTGCAGACATGTAGTGACTGTTACAAGCTTTTATTTTTTATAATTGTTTCTGAAGAACTAATGTTCTGCTTTAAAAAGTGGAAAGCATAGTGTGTGTTCTCAGTACTCGAGATGGACAAAAATGTTTGAAGAGTAATTTATTCATTAGAATATAGATTTAATTTGCAAAAATATAAAGAAAAGTTTTTAAAAATCTAATCTTATCTCTGTAGTTACTATTAATAGAACTCGAAGGCAGCGATAAAAAGTCAACACATGCGAAACAAAAAAAAGAGTAAAAAAGGCAACAACAAAATCTAGAAACACAGTCAAAAAGAAAAGTGGTCGGAACAAGACAGATATAATGTTTGATCATTACTTTTGCATTGCCAGCCCATGCCTGTCAAGGCAGGCATTAAGATCTTTTAATGAAATGCCTGCTTGAACGGTTATTGTCTTCTTCATAACTGCAATCTGGTAAATTGAAAAGAAAAAATGAACTTAAAACTCATTGGAAAATATACCCTCGCGGTGACCAAAGTACTTTCAATCGTACTTTCAAAACAAAGGGATATTAATCAAAATTGATATAATATCCATATTATTTGCTGACGATTTATCAAGGAAAACAATTTCGGCATGTTCACGACGGAGCATGCACAGGCAAGAACGTCGCCCTACCCTTAAATTGCCAGGTATAAATTGAACGTCGCTATTTTCTCACTATGAAGTTTACGACCTTGTGCGGCAAAATTTTATACCTAGGTCTACCCTTGCCCTACATTCTGTCAAAGGTACCTGATTTTGTATTTTGCAACATGAAAACTTATCCTTTCGTACCTTTTCTGAAATTAATTTAGCTGTGTTGGTAACTGAATTGAACACACTTGTCAATGAGAGCGAAACATTGCTCATTATTTTTAGTACAAGTATGATATAGGTGATTTCTCAAACCAAGCCATCATATTACCAAAACTTTCTATCAAAGCTTTGCAGTATCTTCCTTCTATATAAACTGTATATATATAAACTATATACATATATATACATGTTTATATATATATATATACTTGTGTGTTGTGTGTGTGCAATTGTAATAAAACCTTAAGTCATTTTTATTTAATTATTTTCATTTTGTCCTGTTGGCCTTCTTTTGGATACTGGGTCTTTCATTGATGGAACCCCTGATAAACAGTGGGCCCATTTTGGTCTTTCACAGATTCCCGTCTATGAAAGATCCGAAAGGAAACAACAGATCAAGAAAAAGTGGGACAGAGAGCACGTAAAACACCATAAAATGGAAGATGTATGAATCGCCCCTCCAGGACCCTCCGTGGGAAGGCCCTTCCTGGTTGGTCTTCAGCCAAGGCTCGAGTATCTTGAGACCCCCGCCCTGCATGATTGGGCCCTGTAGCGAAAGCCCTGACCAAGGAGAGATGCGGTTTTAGCCATTACATCTTAGCCAAAAGGCCGAGAAGCTTCTGCGGTAATCCTTAAGTAATTTGAATAATAAAGTAACTATCTCAATGTGTGTGTCACGTTTAGAGAAAAATACCATCCAGTGAAGCCAGGGTTGTCTGCCTCTTTTTATGCACTCTCTCAAAATGCAAGGAACGAATCAGTGACTCACACTTCGCCAGATGCAGAGCTTTATCCCAGAAAAACAAGAAAGATGCGAAGCTAAATACTTGGTTTTTTATCAAAACTTCTGCAGCCTAACAATAATATTCCAGTAAAAAAACCTTCTTTGAAAACATTTGATTTCCTGAAAAGAACACATTTTAGCATGGTTCGCTCGGATTTTTTGCGAAGCTGTTTTATTTCCCTAGACCCTGCTCATAATGGATATATTTGACTGTCATTACACAAGTCTTATTCTGGAAAATAACGAGTGGCTGATTTTTATTCCACTTGTACTGCAAAAGTAAACTACATGAACATCACACTATACTTTTCCATAATGTTTCTAACGCTTCTGTCCATTAAGACCTCCTCACTTGTGTGATTCGTTTTTTAGTTGTCTGCTCTAGCAATGGCACCAAAAAGCTTCAAATTTTACGTCAATAGGGTGGTTATCGTTCTGTTAACTTTTGTTTCTTCTAGCAAGCAATGAAAATGGACCTTGAAAAATCTCTACCAACCAACTTTATCCATGGAAAGTGAAAAAGCAAGGGCTATGTCTGCTAAGTTGCATTTTATCTGACGACCACCATGGAGATTGCTTATTCAAGCTAGGAACAAAGTACGTCTCCAAAATGATTAATGGACACCGTAAATAAATGGAATTTATCCAAGTTGCGCTATCTAGAGCTCCTGTTAAAAGGGGGGGGTGCCAATATAAAAATTTCAGAATGGGCACCGATTAGTATACCTAAGTGAAAAGACAAGACATCGATCAATCAATCAATCACATGAGATCTTTCATAAACTTCATAACATCTATTTCCTCTTCATCCTCAATTAAGGCGTACTACACCACTGTAAATTCCAGGCATGTCACCGTTATATCATCTTCATCTATTTAAAGCGAGCTAGTGTCTGGTTCCAGCAAGGTTGGTTTTCTCTCAAATGCAAGCCAACTGATCTCTTACGGTTATTTGACTACTTTTAAAATAAATTCTAAAAAACTGCATCAACATTAACGCTACACATAAACAATTAAAAACGTCCGGCAATTGTCTGGGGCTTCCCTGACACTTTGATGCGGTTTTAGCCTTTATTCATTAATGTCGATTTGCGTCCCTATTTCTGGAAGTGAGCTTTAAATAGCATATTTTAGTTTCTTCTGCCAATCGAAGCTCTTTTAGTTTTCTTTCTGTTGTTTTTTTTTAACAGGACATCTGTGGTAACAGTATATATATATATATATATATATATATATATATATATATATATATATATATATATATATATAGTGTATATATGATATGACTGCAGATACATCCTGTAAAAAAATTCGTATATAATAATAATAATAATTACTAAGACATCTCTCCATGTATTGTCAGCTATCAGGCTAGGAGTGGGGAGTGCTGTAGTCATGAGTTGTTGTCATACAACAACAACCGCTTGAGCAATGTGCCTTTCCTCACTTGTTGTGAGGAGCCACTTGCAAGGTTGAAGTGATGTTTCCATTTTTATTTGGTTATTTTATCTCACTCTTGTGGCTACAGTACATGTGCCTGCATTCAACTTTCCTGGCTTGTTGTTGGGCACTGAATGTGGGGTTTTCACCCACCCATCACTAGATGGTGTGTAACCACTCGATAATATAATAGGTCGGCTTAGGTGTTCCTCGAAGGAGCAAAGTTCAAAATAGCGAGGTTTAGATCCAATATGGGTAAGAGTACCAGTTTCCGAGCGCGCAGCGGATCTGCGCATTTCATACGCGAGCCACCATAAATACTCGTACTAGCAGCAGTCATTCAAGACGACTTTGTTGAAACATCTCGTCGTGGAACAAACAGAAAGTAAATACCCAATGACAACTTTTTACTTGGAAAATGCAACATAATATCGTAGTGCAATACGTTCACAAACCGATGGTGAGTGTATGGAAACGCATTGGGGAAAATTTAAATGATATGGAAAACCGAAGTTTAAAGTAACACTTAGAGCTGTTAGATAAAGATTTTCAAAACTGTAGTAAAACTTCTAAAAAATTGGGAGAGAAGAAGTAAGGGGCTCCACTGTTTTGAAACTGAGATATCCATATACAACAAAGAATCGGTGCGAGTTTGACTTCTAAACCACGCGGGAGGAGGGATCTCGTACTCGTACTAGATTTAAACCTCCCTAATTAAAGTCAAAAGCTAACACCTATTTGAACAGTTCACCTGGTTTCAATTGACAGCCAAAAACGACCCAGTTTGTTTCTTTCAGTTGAAGTTATTCTTCACTTATATGCAAAGAAAACATCTTTTTGCTTTATTTGACATGGTTATTACTTGACAAAAGAACTGTACCTGAAATAGGATTAGGTGTAACTGTTTTTGAAGTAGCTTGGTTGGAGGTACTAATTCTAGGGGCACAATAAAGCGACCATTTACGGTAAGTTGCTATGACGTCATCAGTGATTAGTCAATAACCCGAAGGTCTGTTATTATCCTGTTATTAACAGCCTAAAAACCCCATTTTGTCAAAACTTCCTCATATCTGCTATTCCAATATGTTCCACACACGGTTTATCAAAACCGTGGAAATGCATATGTGCTGTTTAACAAATCCAGCAAAGTAAAAGCGACCAGTCAAACACTGATTGGAGCTCTTTGTGAATCCGTGTGAATCAAATCAACCGTCTCATCGAAATTTTGCTTGAAGCACCGTCAATGGTCTTCAATAGTAAAATTACTATAACGCTAATTATGAATCTTTACAACACCTTACCTCCAATATCTGGTTAAAATCTACCATTGAAAGCATGAAATCATCTGTGCATGCCACATCAGAAGGTGAGTGACCACCTCCAACCACTTTCACGCGGCGATTCTCTGCTTTGGCCTTCAACAAAATCTACGTGTTAAAAATAAAAGTTTTAAATCCTTATGTCTCTAGAAAAACAGTTGCAAATTTTTTCAAAAAACTACCTACTAAAATGTTAATAACGTCAACTCTTAACTAACTGTTATGACCTCTATGACTAACTGCCTTAGTAATCATAAATATTCTGTCCCACGTCTTCCACACTGCCTCTGTGTATCTTTTGCGGTACTCTGCTCTCTCTTGGAGATGTCTTTCTACGACTCCCGATGAGTCTTCGTCAAACATTTAAAGAGTCTTTAAAAAAATTAGCAAGTTTGACGTACGTGTTGGCAGCTCTACGCTATCCTTGCAGTACGGTAGTGGTCTGTTTGTAGTCTATTTGTAGCTATAAGCTCTTTTAAGTCAACTTTGAAGGTCCGAATGACTTGTATAATGGTGATTTAACGATGCTAAGCGTTCGTTAAAATATCTCTTCTCAACAGCTGGCTCGACTCAGATAAAATTTTCATTGCATATCTTCCTGTGCAAGATAGTCGTGCCAGTGTTTACTTTGTCTGTTTTTATCCAAATCGAGGCTGCAATAAATGTGTTCCCATTGTCTGAGATCATCTTAAAAGGTCCACATTTCGCTATTATTAGCCGCTTGAGATTTAATAAAAGCTGTCCTTAAGCTGCGTTTAGTATAAGTTCAAGGTGTAGTTCTCGTGTTAATGCATTGGTATACCGGATAATGTATTCTTTGCTGCCCTTTGTCTTAAATTTGAATGGACAAGCGAAATCAACTCCAAGCGCGTCAAATGGCTTATTTTCCTTGAATCTTTCCCGCGGTAGTTTTTTTGGCGAAAGTTCAGGTCCATCTGTTGTCCGAAATCTTTTATAACCATGGGTTTTTCATCTAATTCCTTTTGTAATACGCCGTACCTTGGGAATCCAATAGTTCTCTCCAATTTTTGCCATAGTCAAGGCTACTCCCGCATCCAAAGTGTGTAGATGGGCAAGCTTAACGAGTTTTGCTCAAATAAGGTGTGTAAATAAAATGTCATTCGGTTGCAGCTTTGTATTCTTCCTCTGCTCAATTCAACATTTCACAGTCATTTTCAAACTGCAGCGCTCGCTATACATCTGGCTGAACTCTTTTAACAAGGCAGTTGATTTGATTTCAATTTCATTTGTTGACACGAAAATCACTTAATCCCGGCTAATACTTTAATGAGGCTGTACTACATCTTTCTCGTTAGTAACGAACCAATTTCGCCTGGCTCTCTTTTAACAACAACGAACACTGTATCTTTCACTAATTGTTTCTTCAACTCTGACCTATCACGTAAATTGGTAGCATATTTTTTTGACTATATACCCAAGTAATTTGGCCATGACGCCGGAGCATTCATTTCTCTTTTCCCTGCGGACTGTTTTCTCGGCTGCTATCTGTATCTAATGGGTTTTCTTTTGTAGATACACAATTCCAAGTGAAACCTTTCTTAGCAATTTTTTATTTTATAGGCGTAAACTGCTTAATAAAAGAGGACATGAGGGGAATGGGTGTGAGAAGGGAAGATGCTGCTGACCTCAGCAAATGGAGGCGTATGATCCGCTGTGGCGACCCCTAACAGGGAGCAGCCGAAAGATAAAGAAGAAGAAGCGGCAAACTGCTTGTATTTTCTCTTTTCTAGACGCCAGATTAGACGAACTGTCAAGTCAGCCCATCCAGTACCTCCTGATATTAGTCATTTGGTAACTTATTAGGCACTAGGTACGCGATTTTGCTGTGTTGCTTAACAAATTTTGGGTCATGTGATACCAATTCTACCAATTCTAGTCTTGGAGTCGTTAAATCACGATTTGCTAGTCTAGACTTCTTCATTAGCAATCCTTAAGTAACAGCATCCTCATAATGAACAAGTGCGTAAACTGTGACACAGTCCTAAGATGCTACCATAGAAGAATCGATGTAATTTAATGGGTGTTGGAGATCTTTTCTTGTAGTTCAGTATCTTGGAATTGGGATTTTGCTGGGTGCACTTTTTAACCATTTTGCCAACAATTTTGAAACTCATATAGTAATTCTGCATCTGAAGTAAGCTTTCTTTCACTATATCTCAAAATATGACTTTGCTTGTTAAAAACAAAGGCGATGCTAAATCCATAGAGTCATCGACTCCAGCCATCGTGCTTAATACAATACCTTGGTTGCAGTAGGCTGACTCTCCGGAAACTTTGTTGCAAGAATATTCCTTTTCTTTTCCCATAGTCTATTACCACAAAAAATGTATCTTAAGACAACCTAACATGCTACAGTCAATAGATCTTCCTATTTTGAAAGAATAATGAAATAGATGAGCATTGTATGCCAGAAGTATCAGAACAATCCCAATAGTTGGTTGCCAAGGATAATGATGATAATGATAATGAATTATTCAGAAAACAGATTTATCCGATTACATCATATATATATATATATATGATGTAATCGGCCTGACGATGCCTGACGATAGAAGTATCTCACGAAACATAGCTCAAAAAAAAGGTTACGACTCGTGACATGATAAAGTTCTTACATATAAAACTGTTACTGCTTTTACGTACCTATATATCTCATATATAGGTTGCTTTCTCAAACTAGAAGTTTACCCCAATGAAATTATTAAAGATATAACTCACCTCTCTGATTTCTTGCGCAGTTTTAGGCTGAAAATATTGAGCAGGTTTGCAGGAGAAAGTTTTTGACCAGTTGGTGAAAACTACACCTTTCTTTCCAGTGACCATTTCGTATGAATTTTATGTACACCTAAAGGGTACGATATAGTATTCAAAAAAACTTTTATTAATTCAGTAACATTCCTTGCCTTGTTGAAGCATAATTTGCAACTTTAAGGTACAACATTGGAGAGCTGACGTATTAATTTATTTGGGGTCACACTTCTTCATACATTACTTCTACGAAAAACAACGGTCATTAGAAATAAGATATTGTTAATATTGACGTGAGAGTAGGCCAATAACAAGCATTTGGGACCTTCTTAAATCAAGGTTCAAAGTGACTTTGTGAGCAAATACCGTTCTGCTTCCTCCCTTACAAACCACACTAAAATCACCAACGAAAAAGAACTGCCGTATTTTGCATAATACAGTAATAATTCTTTACTCAAGTCTAAAAAATACCTAGATTCCAACAAATCTTTCGTAAAATTGTTTAATACATCTCTATGTTCATATCAATACCTACTTACAAGTAAGAAATTATCATTCAGAACAAGAATCAGACACCTCAACACCTATGTGGAAAGCACATATCTATATAATGGACGAACTATGGACTCTGACCAAAAACTGTGAGAAAAAGATTGATGCTTTCCAAAGAAGTCTCATGAGAAAAATGCTAAATATAAAATGGCCAAATAAAATAAGGAATGAAGAGCTATATGAAAGATCGAAAGTAAAGAAATGGAGCGAAAAGATAA
>RDPX01000014.1:1016519-1030054 GCA_003991215.1 Morbakka virulenta | reverse complement strand
TGGCTCCAACCAGGACGTCCAGTATATGTTCGAAAGTTTGTGCGTCACAGTAAAACCGACCCACTTGTAGAGAAGGTTGAGCTTATTCATACTAACCCATCTTATGCATTTATCAAATACCCTGATGGTAGAGAATCGAGTGTATCGCTTCGTGATTTAGCACCATGCCCAGCAGATCATCAGCCAGAATCGATCAACACTACTGATAATCATGTTACACAAACTTATGATGAACCTTCAGACACACTTCCAGATAACTCAATAGTCCCATCAGATCAAACTACACCGGTGACGACAGGAGAACCTACTCAAATAGACAATTTAGAAACAGTTATACCATCACCGATTGATTTACGTCGTTCATCTAGAGTGTCAAGACAGCCTACGTGGATGGGAGATTATGAATGTTGAAATTGGATGAACACTTATATGTATAAACTTTAGTGGGGGAGAATGTCATGATATTTTATTCAAAGACTTTGGTATTTTGTTTGGTATTGTTTGGTTGTGTTAATGGACTTTAACGGTATTGTGTTAATAGACTCTAATATTTCTTTTGTTTTCTTTAGGCTAGTATATTAACAACTTCGTAAAGCCTTATTTACGTTATACATCAAAAGGTCATTTCGTCACATAGACTACAATATCATCAGATATATTTTGGCATCCCACACATCCTACCCTATGCAGACCTTGGTTGATCACATGTTGATACAACTCTGGTGCTGAGCAGATGCCGGACATTAGCCATTTATATCTTAAAATGCCTGCATGTGTCGTAAAGGTTGTGATTTCTCTTGAGATACCCTCTTTCAGCTCAAGTTGATGGAATCCCATGGTTAGGTCTAGTTTTGTAAACACAGTGTTGCCACTGAGCTCACTTAGCACATCATCAATAGTGGGTATGGAGTGTCTTCAACACTCAATAGCTGTACTGGCCACTCTCATATCAACACATATTCTGATGTCTCTGTTCTAATTAGGAACATCACTACTGGGCTAATGCATGGTGTTGGGCCTTCCACCTTTTCAATGATATCCATATCCTCCAACTCCATCAGTTTCTTCTCCACTTTGTCTCTGAGACGATAGGGTATGCATCTACAAGGCTGTGCTACAATCTTTGCATCATGTTTGAGATCCAGCTCAACAGAATAATTTGTCGACTTTCCAACTTTATCACTAAACAGTTCTGGGAACTCACTCTTGATAAGATTCACATCAGATTCAAGTAACTTGATCTCTAGCATTCCAAGCTGCATTGCTGTTTTCCTCCCAAGAATGGGTCTGCCTTCATTTTCAATCACCAGGAACTTGACATCAGTTAAAGACTTGCCACCAAGCTCAACCGTAGACCAGAACTTTGTTTCAACTTTCAATTTTTTAGCTGTGGCATAAGACTTTAGGGACTTATTTTCAGACTGGCTTTTGCAAACAATTCCATTTGACTGAAGTCGTTTCCAAAGTTTATGATCAATTACATTGCATGAAGTACCAGAGTTGATCAGCATTCAAACTTTGCAAAGATTTCATCCTCTTGGCTTTCATTATCTTCTATGCTAAAGACCTTTTTCTGTAGGCTATTTTTACTTCTGCATACTTTAGCAAAATGACCAGTGTAACCACATTTTCTGCACTTTTTTTCCTTTGCAGGACAACAATCATCTTTGGAAAAATGTCACTCTCTTCCACATTTCCAGCATTTCTTCTCTTTTTCCTTTTTGCTCTGGTTCCTTGTGGTTCTCTGTAATGAGTCATGTCATGTGATTACTTGGCCATCTTGGCAAGTTTTGTTGATTCAGATTTTAAATCAATTTTGTTGACTTTATCAGCTTGCATTTTGCTGGTCTGTTGAGTTACGACCTCATAACAACTTGAAATCTGTAGAGCAACAACTAACAATAGCTCATTGCCTTTCTCAAGGAGCTTTAATCTGAGTTTTCGACAACAAACAACCTGTGATGAGTTGGTCTTGTATGTGTGTATTTCTTGTTTCGTCAGAGCCACAAAAATCAGCTGGTCTCTTCAATCGGGCCACAAAATGGGCAATGAATTCAGATGATTCTTGACACATTGAACAAAATTTATGCCATTCAAAGGCCTGGTTAACATTTCCCACAAAGTAGCATCCAACTTAGCAATTCCTTTATCATAAACATTCACACTTTCTGGTAATCCGGTCTGTTCTGCTGGAGTTTTGTAGACTTTTTGTAGTTCTCCTCCAGCTGTGTGTAGCAGTGTTGCCTCTTTTTGCTCTGGAGTCATAAGTCCTTTTGCTTTAATCATATAACTAGTGGACAATTTCCATTCAAGCGATCTTGCCGTTAAAGTTGACTTCTCAATGCTCATGTCAAAATGCTTAATTTTTCCACCAAAATTCACAATTGTTGCCATAATTCTCTTCCCTGATTTAACAGAATGAACTTCCCGAGGTCTGAAGTATCTTTACTTTTCCTCGTTGCCAATGTAAAGTCTCAGTAGACAGGTAAGAAACACCACACAATCACTAGGTCTTAAAAATGAATTTAATCCCTGTTCACGTCTAAAGATACCACACAAAAACATGTCCTGTAGTCATGTGATATTACATCATTACAGCTTTCATTAGCAACTACATGATTATGACACTGTTCCTGGGTACACATTCTTAAAATAAGTAATACCTTAAGTATTTTGTGCCAAAATCCCCTAAAATTAAAAAAATAATTTACTGAGGTCATGATAGCTCAAGCTCTATTCTTAAGCCCAAAAAGGTTTCCAGCTTAATATATCATGAATATGAATTTGGAATAATGAAAAAGTGGCACTCCATTGGTAAATGTCATAACAAGCATGTTTGTAATGGTATTGTTGGGGGCAACAAACATTTAGCAGCATGAGCAAGCCTGCAAAGCACACAAGTTTATCAATTTCAGTCCTACTTTCAAGAAATTTGATTCCTCAGATAGAATAATCATCACCAACAATTTTGAAAGACAATGTTTGTTTCCCAATATGAAACCTTAACATAAAACATAAAACCTCAACTTTCCAATTTAGCTACTATAACTTCCCATCATCAATCTGAATGTGAAAGACTATTTACCAGTCAATGTACAATGATAAACACTGAGACAAACCATAACTTGTGACTGTGCACAGATTCTCTTCCTGTTTTAAACCACATGCAATAAAATGTCTTTACCTTGTCATTTCAAAGCATAAAAAATTCAAAAGCATACAACAATATCATAAACTAAATATAAAGGTGTATTTGTCCTTTAAACTATTATTTTAACTTATTCTACTAAAAACTAGATTATATCACTATATTATGAATCAAAATCTGATATAATTGCAATGCCAGCAAGCATCTGCATCTTCCTGTCATATACATGCCACAAGTACAAAGGTTTTTCAAGATCAGTATATTTAAAAGAACATTGGTGGCACATGACAAGAGCACAAGACTATTTCATGGAGTCACCTCTGTGAACCAATAAGAATCAGAATCAGAGCATATCATTGATAGATATAAATGAATTATGACCATCTTTCATAAAATTAATGACTTCTCAACCAACAACACCACCAAAAATAGATTCAGTAGTTTTTGGAGAATTTTTCATTGTATTTTGATGTTATATTTGGTTTAAAAACTTAGTATTAGACTTGTACATTGAATACATTTGCCAGCTACCACTATATAGCAGTGCCTTTCTAACAAATTCCACTGAGTGATCAGTCAACCTTTTCTTCCAAAATTCTATATTATTCTTAATAATAATAGCATCCCATGTTATCTTCACTTGTGTTATTAAATGTAGCAACCCCATGCAGAATACTAAAGGCAGTGATACACACTTAAGATCTTTTATTTTCACTTACACAAGCAAAAAAAACTTGATATTTGTTTGTTGTTCCTACTACTTTCAAAATTTCAACAAATGGTAAAAAATAATTGAAGAGATGATTACTAATTTGAACTGGGATACAAAATAGATTTTTTTATTTTATAACAGATCAGACCTCAGAACACTTCCACAAAACAGCAATCCAGTGAATGCAAATGGACCTCAAATAAATAAAGGGACCCAGAAAGTCACTCAAGATTTAACCTGGTATCAGTCTGTTTTAAAACAACATAGTAGGCCTACTGTATAAATATTTTTGAAAGAAAGAAAGAAATTCTTACTTTCTGCCTTGGGATTTCATTACATTCTTGATTTTTTCACACAAATAAATAATCATCTTATGAAAAGATCATTGTAAAGCCACTGTAGTAGTGGAAACCCACTATAGTTTTAACCTTCTCAATCATAACCAAAGGCAAGCATTTTTGTTAAACATGATATGATTTCAAGTTCTAAAGGAATGTTTTTCAACAGTTTGGCTTTATCTTGAAGAATACTGATAATGTAATAAAAGAATACAAAACAACACATTGGGGTGGAGCCTAACATTCACAGGCACTCAGGAGATTGTTGCAGTCCCCATGATCATGCCCCCATTGACCATGCCTCCCCTTGACCACGCCCCCTATGACCATCATCATTGTCATCTGCATGGCAAAGCTGAGAACTATCAAATGACTGGTATCGTAAATATTTGACATGCAAAAGTTTTCAGTACAAAACTAGCAATCTTGAAATCATGAAATCAACAATTCTATTCTTTAAAAAAGTATCCATTGGTAATTGGGGTGGTTACGACAGTGCACTCAGTCACCAATTTGTAAGTGCCACCAATCAAAGTCGGGAAGGCGTTACCTTTACGACTGGAAAAAATAGGGATTTGGCACCTTTGGCCTTTACAAATCACCTACGGTGTCATATACTGGAAAAGTTAACTATAACACCTGGACGAAACTCCAATAGAAGACGTTGGTGTGGGTAGAAAGTTAAGGGTTATGTGATTGACTTGTAGGAGCATAATTACACTAATACTAGCATATGGCGGGAAGAGTACAGGTACACGCTTTTTATTTTGGGTTTTGTCACAATTTTGTACTTTGTCAGTGATTTATATGGCTGTCAAAAAGATGCCTAGGTTTGGATTTTCATTAAGTGAGCTGTTCAGTTAGAGAAGTCATATTGAATTCGAATAGATAAAGTTATGGTTTCACTTGCAGTTCAAGTTATAGTCAAGTTTTAAATAAAAAACTACTGCTGGTGGTTCATATTATTAATTCACATGGTTATCACATTACACGAGTTGTTGTGCAAGTTCACATATTTTTTTACATTTTGACTGTTAAATCTTGGATAATAAATATTGTGGAGCTCTATCATACTTTATGTCCTTCATCTATTGAACAGTAAAATCCTTTTAGGTAGGGAGAATAAAAGACGATAATTTTTATCCTAGATCTCCATCTCTTAATTATCATTCTTTGACTCTCATATAGAATCTGCTTTCAAGACAATATAACCTGATTTGCTCGTTAACTGTACGGACTTTCGTCCTAATTTATGGGGGGCTTTCGGGGGATGTCTCCTCCCAACTGGTCTCTTACATTGGTCGCAACAGCGATTTCTCGAAAGAAAGAAACCAGGGGTCAGTCACTACTGGTCTTAAAATTGTCTCAGAAATTCTGATTTTGGTGTTTATGGTAAGATTTCTATTACACCAGACAAGTAACCCAAGATACTGATTTGCTTTCTTAACTTGTGCTGCTTTTCGAGTGACCCATTTCACTGATGATGTGTCCCATAAATAACCGTTTGATTCCTTGACGTTTTCTTCGCAAAATGCTCCAATCTCGGTGAGAAAAAAGCTTGGGTTCATGAGTTTCGTTATTCTTGACCTTTATTCTCAGTATAAAATTACTGCCGGTGTCGTGGAGAATTGTAAGTAAATTTAGCATTCCATTAGGATTGTTAGCGGTCATTTTATGTCATCTGCGTGAAAGTCAACAAAATTTTCACTGTTTTCCACTGAATGCCGAAATCAGTAAAAACACAACTTAAAAGCCTGATATCAAAATGACCCAAACGAAATCCTAACTAAT
Organism: Morbakka virulenta; assembly: GCA_003991215.1. Taxonomy (NCBI): domain Eukaryota; kingdom Metazoa; phylum Cnidaria; class Cubozoa; order Carybdeida; family Carukiidae; genus Morbakka; species Morbakka virulenta. Next base: position 1,024,065 of record RDPX01000014.1, on the reverse strand, counting down.
TTAGTTACCATGAGACGAAAAAAACCCCACAGCCACCTGAGTTCTCAGAATTTTTAACAACACAACATTTGAATATATCAGTATAAAATCTCTGCATAGCTTTCAAAGTGCACGTTGACTTGCATCAACCAACGTTACCATTCCGCTAGAGAAGGCATTCGTCAGGCAATGTTTAAGGCACCACTTAAGTCCCATCCTTTTAAAATTCATTATCACATAAGAAGTAAATACAAAAACTATCAATAATTACCTGGATAGAATTCCAATTAGTTGTCTTTCCAGTCTGGATGAATCAATGAATAAATTGAACCAGCAGCTCATAATACTTCCCACGTTATGCAATTTTTGACGATCAAGATTGTTCTGGATGGGCAGCACATGGGCGCTGAGTACTAGACATGCTTTGCAGCCTAACCACATATTAAAAACTGAATGCACCTGCGACAGCGTGAAATAAAGATTCAATCAGTTCCGAACAATACAATAGTAAAACACGGAACACACACCAAAGAAGACTACCCCCATTAATTAACATGGGCCCATAGTCGATACTGCTTCATTTGCTTTAAGCAGGAGCGTTGTTGTCCTGCTAGCTCTTCCCTTTATGCTCTATTATTATTTATACCTTATCCACTATTCCTCCTTTCTTTCAATCCATTATACTCTTTACAGGTGACTGGCCACCCTCCTATTAGATCATACCCTCTGTTTTTTATTTAATCTTTTGGCTCAGCCCCACCCAACTGTAAATTATTTCTTTGTGATTGTTAAGGTATCTATGATCTTGGTAAAAATTCTTACCTGTCAGCCCCTGAAAAGTGTTTGCTTTATTTTCAAGGTAACCGTGACCTTATTAATTACTGTGACTCTTACTTAAAAATAAACTTGCAGGAGCATTCGGTACACTCAATATCATAGCACCTTTTTTCCAGATCAGAGGGGTTTTTTCTCGTGCTTCCCCATACTGAAAGTAAGTGTACACCGTACTACCCAAAAAATCGATTTGCTCGTACAATATGCCTGTACAACCTACACAGGCGAACTGTTGTTGTTGACAGGTATAAAGACTTTGATCAGCTCTCGATATTTGTAGACTGGCATTATTCCAGCCTTGCAAGTGCAATTGATGTAAGATATTGATCATGTCGCGAGTCGTAAGGTTTTTCTCAGCTACGTTTCGAGAGATACTTCTCCCATCGTCAGGCTTAGTGTCAGAGCCTGACGATGGGAGAAGTATCTCTCGAAACGTAGCTGAGAAAAACCTTACGACTCACGACATGATCAATATCTTACATCAATTACAATTGCAAGTTTCTGTCAATCTTTCCTTGAAATATGTTGATTTGAATTTAAGTTATTATACGGTTGACGTCTTCAGCAACCCTTCTATGCAAATATCAGTAGTGTGGATTGAAAAATTAGATAATCAGTAGGGTGGATTGAAAAATTAAAGTTTCCTAATTTGATATCCTTTAGTGATCAAAAGTTACCCATCATATAAACAAACTTCCATCCAAAGTTTCACCTCATTTTATTAGCATTTAACCTTACCCCAAAGCCATTGCAGCCTTACTGCATCAGTGTTCTGCAGTGTGAAGTCCTGTTCCAACCCTACATATAAAATTAGCACTCATGAATTTTTAAACTTGCTTTAAATTTTAGTTTAATATTCATAAAACGTGTATGCACTTATTCATGTATTTTTTATTTAAACAGACCTTTTTCTTGATAGGAAATATTCTAGCTATATTCTACGAAATTCTCTAATACAGTCCTCTAAAAATGCAGTGTAGATTTTACACCAATCAGTTAATTGTCCAATGTTTCAAGTTCCTTCTTTATCGCCACAGACAAGGTTTTGTTCTTAAAATGACACGCTGAAATATGTTTTCTGGTGGGGGAGAGAATGAGTGGAGCCTGCTTCACCAGGTTCATTTACTGCTTGAATGACGCCTTTCTGTAGCTGGTCTTGGAATACGCCATCGTATTCTTCAAATAACTGCTTATTGTTCTGCAATCTTTGGTATAATTTCCTCTGTTCCTTTGGTATCTGACATAATAATAATCTTTCACCTCACATTTTTTTGATATCAAAGAAATCTTTGCACTAGAAAAGGAACCTTTTTATCCTCATCACTCACAATTCTCAAAACTAACACACAAACAAGAAGTTATATCAAACAAAGTCTTCACAGCTCTTGTCCTAAAATCCACTACTTTTTGTTGTACCTACTATCATTATGCCTTCCTTTGTAAGCTTTTAAAATAGCTTTACCTTTTATGGTAGTTCACAATTTTATTTATTATAATTATTTGTTGGATTGTTGGGAAAAAGGATTTACTCCACAATTCTTCTACTTTCTTTCTTCTTTCCTTCCTTTGCAATATCACGTCTAGGTTTGTTAAGACCTCCATTTTATCTTGAATTTTCTTGACCGGTCATCAAAGAAGAACGCGATACAACCAAACTCTGAGTAGTCTTTGATGCTTCCGCCAAATCACAAGGACCCTCACTGAATGAATGTCTCCACAAAGGACCGCAGCGAACTCCGCTATTACATGACATCCTACTACGATTTCGATCCTATCCAATTGCTCTGACTGCCGACATCGAGAAGGCGTTTTTGTAAATCAGCATTGTAGAACACGAATGATACTACCTCCGCTTCCTATGGTTTGACGGCATCAACAAGGAAACTCTATTAATCGTAAAGTATCGTTTCAGCCGCGTGAAACGAACCTTTACGATACTTTGCGAGCACGTGATTTCTATGTATTTCTTCTGTAATTTTTGGGCATGCACTTATTCGTGTATTTTTTCATGTTGAATAGACGTTTTTCTTGATAAGAAGTACTCTACCTAAATTCTAAGAAATTCTCTAATACAGTCCTATAAAAACGCAGCGACGATTTTTACAGATAGGATATGGTTGTTGGTCTCCATATCCAAGAACTTTAATACTAATCTCTTTCTGTTTTTCGATTTTGTTGTACTGTTTGCCAGTAATTGCAAAATTAATACTACCATAATCTAGATTTTGAATATATTATTTAACAGAAGTAAGTAAGTATTTATTCGCCAAAAAAAAAATACACAAAAAATTTACAAAGGTAAAAGCTAAAAACCTAGTACATGATGTCATTAGAAATAGTTAAAAATAGGAGTAAACAGAAAGAAAAAAGAACAAAACATACAGGCGGGACGGTATTCTAGAGAAACGGTGGCAGGGGTAGCATAATACAGATCGTGAAGACCTTATTTTCATTATGGTCCCTTGTAACGGAAATGACATGTAACGTATAACAGGAGACAGACATTAAGCCGCATTATATCTATAATAATCTACAATTACCCAATGGAAGCAATATCAATACCCATGCTGTAAAGAAAACAGAATTTTCAGTAATATCCGTAGATATCGTCTTCTTTCTTCTTTAGTTTTTCAAAGAAAACTTTTTTGATGTTGTGTTTCAAAGAGTTAGTATTTGTACTTAATTTAATGTGCGATGGTAACCTATTCCATAATTTGGGATCTAGATATGATAGAGCCTATTGGCTATCGTTACTGCTTCGGTATGGTATTTGAAGTTTGCAGCTAAAGTTCCACGTGTAGTGGGCATGGTTGAATTGGCTGAAAATTTCTCTATTGAATTTCTGTAAATTGTCAAGCCTCAAGCAGTATCTTGTGCATTTGTTTTGAGCTGTCTGTATCTTTTTGGTAAGGCGCTTGTTGAGGTTTGGGTACCAAGCAATGCACGCATAATCAAAATGTGGTTGGATTAGTGCATTGCAAAGCAAACGACGCAGAGAATCACTCAGACATTTTTGTTTTCTGTACAAAAATTTTAGCTTATTATTTATCAAGCCTAAAACTTTTGTAGCCATAGCCTCTCCAGAAAGGTTGTTATCAAGAATGCGTCCCAGGTAGGTTACCTTGGAGTACTCTTTGATTTTAATATCTTCATTGGTTATTTCTAGTTATTTCTAGTTATTTCTAGTTATTTCTAGTTATTTCTAGTTATTTCAGACATTTCAATCCTCTGCGGATCTTTCTTTTGGGTATTTAAATGTCTAATGTGACATCATCTGACGCAGTCATTACCCTTATTTTTCACATTCAACAATCCTTTTGTACTATTTCCTAGTTCTTGTAGTAGTTTAACGTATATGTTCCTTCCACTGGTTTCTATTTTACTACATGTAGAAAATGGCTGTCAACTGACTTAATCATTCATCAAGATATCCACTGTGCAATATTTTACATATTATATTACTGCGTTAATTGCAAATAATCAGCTATTTCAGTTTGGTTTATTTTTGTTTGAGGCTTACTGTTTAAGTATGTGTTCTTATATACCAATTTTTCATCAATATATTTCTTAAAGGTCACATTCGATGTTCCACAGAATTTAATACCTTTTATTGATTCTCGTATGTTTTGATGTCACATTCAATGACCTCTTCTGTGTTTTGGAATTGAACTAACTGCTCTGTATTGTCGTTTAGGTTGATTTTATAAGATTTTGTGTATTCTTTCAAGGCTTGATTTGTTTCTCTTTTTACAGTCCTTGGAGTGGGAATTGATTTTCTTGGAATTATTAAATCTTCATATTCCTGAACCCTTTCTTTAGCACTCTTCTGTTGTGTTGGAACCTGATTGCTTTTTATAGGTTTTGAATCTTGGTATTCTGGTGAAGGTGGGATGACTAAATCTTTAATTTACTGCATCAAACTATTAGATGCTGATTTGGGGTTTTTTATTTTATTAACAATATTCTCTAATTTTGTTATACTTCTATCCTGTTTTAGAAGTAAGTTCATCATATCTATATTACTTGATAATCCAGCACCAATCGTAACTCGTATTAAATTGCTGTACCTGTTCTCAATCTTGGTTGTTTGTTTAATATCTTTATTCTTCTTACTGATTCTGTTCATTAGTTCCACAGCATTAGCACTAAGATTTTCCAACGCGGAGTATGCATGTTCTACAATGGCAAGATCTACCCATACCAAGGAACTGGATGCAGCCTTCAATGAATCCTGTCGTATTATTAAGGGGTGAATTAAATCAACCCGCCATTGCTGGGGTTGCTCCACCCGATATTCTGGGGGAAACGATCAGCAAGGCTGAAAGAAGGAAAGTCGATGCAGACAAACGGCACTCTCTTCACCAGCAACAACCTGCCCAAGCGCCTGCGATCTAGGACAAGCTACCTGGATGCCACTCAACCTCTAAAGCACGAACCAAAAGAGCAAATGGAGCAGAAGTAGTGAGAACAGTGGAACAAGTACGGTGAGGCTGGACGACAATGGATTGAGAGGGGGATTTTGCCAAATAAAGAACTTGCCAGTGGAAGTGGGGAGAATTGGATAGTATGGAAGACCCTGAATCGCATCCGAACCGAAAATGGAATAGGTATGACATCCCGCAAGAGACAGGGCTCAACTACAACAGATACCTGCAGTTGTGGATCGGTGCAAACAATGCCCCATCTTCTAAACTGCCCCACTGTACCAGGCTACCAACCAGCTGATCTGACACTCCCTTCAGCGAAGGCTTTGGATTGTGCACGTTTCTGGAGCACAAGAGTCTAGCAGGACAATAATAATAATAATAATTGATCTTTGAAATGAAACATCTGGTAAATCATCTTTGAATTCATACTTGATTGTTTTCTTATAAGTTGCTTTAATGGTTTTTTTTTCTTCCGTCATCTTCTGCTCTAACAACAGTATCATTCTTTCACATCATATTGTTGTAAAATGTACATCACCTACATCTTTTAGTTTTTGTTTTTTTGTTTTTGAGGGTAGCCGACGGGCCTCAAACCCTCGGCGAGTTAGGGCTTGTCTACCTACGCATTTGAAGACTGGAACGGCGGACTGCACGGAGCAAACAAAAAGAGGTTGGTTCAACGGGCAGGAACGCGGACCCAGTACAGCGTCGTGGAGCGCGATTAGGGCACAGTGAAACACAAAGGATACTGCTGGCCATCCACTGCATCCCAAGCTATCTCCAGTCGTCTCGACTTGTCTTGCCACTGGATACCGATAGGAAGGGACGAGAGAGTGAGACTGACGATCTGCGCAACTCTCCCTCACTTTAAACCAATTCATGCGCAAGTCAAGACATCACCCCACCCCGACCCAACATTAAGTCCTGTGGCGATTGGAGAATGGCGCAGCAGCAGGTGGGAATACACTGGCAGCTGTAGTCATGAACCTACACACAGGCGGCCTAGAGCATAGGGTCGCCCTCTACTGGACCGAAACAGCAGTGGAGTTCGGCAGCCCCCTGGGTGTCTGACCAGCCCTTTTTAGGATCGCTTTGCTCACCTCCGTAACCTGAGGAAGGGGCTAGAAAAGGTGCCCAAAAATAGCCTGCTTCATCTCACCCTGACCTGCATGCCGCGACAGGTAGAGATCCCAACCATGCGGTCAAAACAACAACAAGAAGAAAACATAGGCGACTCCATTCACCATTGACACATGGAATGTGCGAACGCTCATGGACAGCTTCAAAGCTGACAGACCTGAGAGAAGGACAAGACTTGCGCAAGAAAACTCGGCAGGTACAACATTCAGATAGCAGCTCTGAGTGAGATCAGGTTTGCAGACGATGGCCAGCTGACAGAACCCAAGGCCGGCTACACCTTTTTCTGGAGCGCCCACAGCAGCGAGGAAGGTCGTGAAGCAGGAGTAGGTTTTGCAAGAGATCTAATCTGATACGCAAGATAAACAGTCTCCCCAAAGGACTGAACGACCGGCTTATGTACCTGCCACTCCCTCTGAAAGGAAAGCGCCACGCCACCATCATCAGTGCATACGTCTCCACTATGACAAACCCTGAAGAGACCAAAGACAAGTTCTTTGAGGACTTGGAGGCCCTCATAGCATCTGTGCCTAAGGAGAAAAAGCTCGTCGTTCTCGGCGACTTCAATGCCGGAGTTGGTACAGACTACCAGGTTTGTGAAGGAGTCATTGGGAGTAACGGAGTCGGCAAAAGCAACAGCAATGATAATCTACTGTTGAAGATCTGTGCAGCGCATGACCTCCTCATCAAGAACACAGTCTTTCGCCTACAGGACCGTAACAAGACGTCCTGGTTGCACCCACGCAGCAAGCACTGGCATCTAATAGACTAGGTCATGGTCAGGAGATAGGACAGCTAAACAAAAAGCTGACGATTGTGAAAACATGAAACTGACAATTCTAAACTAAGTTTTGTTGATTTTTTTGTCGTCCAACATATGATAGCTCTAACATTCTTATATTTTTTAGCACTGTCCATAACTAATAATTACTTCCATACTGGTATATATATTTATATATAAACAATTTGTACATTTCCTGACGAGTGAGTAAAATGACGAAGCAGGCTTGTCGAGATGGACAGTGTAGTTTTTTTATTCTTTCCAACTTATTATATCTCTTTTATTACGCTCTGCATTTATGTATCGAGCACTCTAATACGTTCAACCGAATCGAAAGCACCATATATAAACAATATATATATATATATATATATATATATATATATAT
>RDPX01000014.1:991091-1010465 GCA_003991215.1 Morbakka virulenta | reverse complement strand
TTTCTCCTCCTGTGAACATCCCACCTGTGGTCCGTATGCACAAACCACATTCAGTAGTGTCCCGTCCATATCTACTTTCAGGCTCATCACTCTGTCAGATATTCTCTCCACTCCCAAAACACTATCTGCATAACAGGGTTTCAGCACAATTCCTACACCATTTCTTTTGTTGTCTGTTCCATGGTATACTAGCTTGTATCTATTTCCAAGTTGCTTGGACTTACTCCCTTTCCATCTTGTTTCCTGGACGCATAGTATGTCAATCCGTCTTCTTTCCATCAGGTCTACAATTTCTCTTCCTTTTCCATTCATTGTTCCCACATTCAATGTACCTATTCTCAAGGTCATCTGCCTGGTCTTCTTCTTCTTGCACTTTTCCTTCCTCTTTTTGCCTCTTCTTCTTTTCACTCTTTTCTTTCGTTGTTCCGCAGTAGCATAGTTTCCGGTACCACCCTGCTGGTCAGTGGTGCTGGCGGTCGTTGTTAACCCGGGCCTCGACCAATATGAATTTTCGATTTGTGATCCGCATGTTTGGAATTTGGCAGGATTTTCTACAGCCGCATGCCCCTGCAGACGCCAACCACAGTTATCGGTGGTGTGCCTAGCCTTTGGTAGTCCAATACCTATTCAAAAGACAGTGAGGGATTTTTAACCCATTCCTGGATGAGCAATTTGGTGAGCCTCGGGACATGTCCACACGCCGGTGGGCGCTGCACCCTGCACCTAACGGGGAGCTCATCCTCCGGAGAAAAGGGCGCAGATAAACATATAGATTTAGACAGCAGTCTGTACTGTCATCTTTAGAAATGAAGCTGGTCTACAAAACATTGTCTGAACTAACATACAAGTGAAGGCAACTTGTTCGGAAAGCTTGAGCTTCCATCTTTTAAAAAGTGAAGCCAATATATTGTATATCAAAAGGGAGGAAAGTCAGGTGCAACTTTAATATTCTCATTTTCATTCAGTGTAGTTGTATTGAAATTATTATTACTTAGTTTACTTGAGTTTATTCAAAAGTTAGTAATTTTTCTATATTATTGATATAGCAATTATTATTTAAGATTTTTACCAAGAAAGAAAAGAATTAAAAAAACTTTCATAATCAGTAGAAATATTTATGTATAGAAGAGAGGGGAAATAATATGGTAAAACTACAGCAAAATTACATAAAAAAATTCTAATTATAAATTGTAATTATATCTATTAATTATAATTAATAATTATAATTATATCTATAAATTATAATTAATAATTATAATTATATCTATCAATTATAATTAATAATTATAATTATATCAAGAAATTACAATTAGTGATCCATTACGTTTCAAGAACGTACTTGTAAATTAAATTTTTTAATAAAATCAAATAATTAAAAAAGGAAGAGGCTAAGGATTCCTTTATCATGAAAAATAACAATTAATCTGATGTCATGTAAATTTTTGGATATACAGTTGGAGGGTCTTTTGTCAAAGGCACTTTAGCGGCGGATGTTCGTTCCAGACAAGGGTAAATTTATGTTAAAAATTTTCCTCTTACACTTATTAAGGCTCCTTTTACATTTTTCAAAATGAATTTTTAAGCAATCGTTACTTGCGCTATTACCCCATAAACTATAAATTGGAACAAAAGATTTCAAATGCTAGTACATGCACAAACTAAAAGCAAGAATCCTAAAGAAGGTCAAGGGTTTTAAATAAACAAAGAATGGGTTATACGGTAAGGTAAAAACACTCTTACACATTAAATAATTAGTGTCATTCTATGTTACGACAATAGCTCATGCCGAGCTTTCAAAGTTCGTTTCAAAATTGACTTGAACATTAGTGGTCGTAATTTTCCAGTGTCAGTTTTCTTGAAAATATCAATTCTCGTGACGTGCATTGTAGATCGTAATTAATGATTTATTCTGACAAACATCTCCTCCTTCCTCCTCATATGCCGTGTTCTCGCAGAACGTTGGCGGTCATGTTTTCCACAGGATCCTTTCCTTGGTCTTTTCCAGAATTTCCCTTTCACTGAATCCGGTCCATGTTGACAAACAAAAAATGAATGTTGTCCTTTGTCATTCTCCCTCTTTTTTCCCACATACCTTGCATGTGAGAGCCAGGTTTTCCAAATTTTCTCAGGAACGACAGCTGTCTTTTCCTGATGGTTTTCAGGAGTCCCCTACTGTAATTAGCTTGTCTTAGAATTTCTTCATTACTAATGTGTTCGATCCAGAAAATTCTCAGCATCCAGCGTAACATCCACAGTTGAGCGGCGTTCAATCTTTTCTCTAATTTTGACGTAAGAGACCAGTTTTCACAGCCGTAGGTCATGACAGCAAAGACATAGTTAGGGAATCTCACCCTGTTGTTATTGAGATCGATCGACATTTCAGTATCTTTAACATGCGCTCGAATACCTCCTTTGCCATAGCTATCCTTTTCTTTACTTCAGCTCTGTTTCTCCCATTTCAGCTAAGCATGCTTCCAAGATAGTCGAATTTGTTCATTTACTGTATCCTTTCGCCATCGATTGTCAAGATGGATGCGATTTGCTGTTGCTTCTTGCTGACTGCCATACGAAAGATCTTCTTTCGATTAATGCTTAACACTTGTCTTGAGGTCTTTTACTTCACAATATTTAAGACCTTTTGTAGCTTCTGAGGTGATTCTGCGATGAGTGTTGTATCGTCAACGTATTTGATGTTATTCATGTTATATCCTTCTCATTATTTGGTCACTGTACAAAATGATTAGGTCTAAAGATAGAACGCAGCCCTATTGAACTCCTTTTTCGATGTTGCCGTAAATTTCGACCTCGTTCTGAATCTAAACTCCAGCCATTTAAACGTCTGACGTCTTTTCCATCTTCGTCTAGGGATTGTAACATGTCCAGCAATGTTTCGTGTTTCACTTTATCCAACGCTTTGCTTTTGTCGATGAAGTAGATAATTTGGATCTTGCTGCATTTCTATGGTTCTTTCAGATAGCATTATCATTATGAAAATAGCATTATGGGTGCCCGCATCTGGAACGAAGCCAAAACGCTGTTTGCCTATTTCTGATCTTGACGCTCTTCCCGTTCTTGCTATGACACTCATTTAGGTTTTGGTAACACGACTCATGAGGCTGATGGTTCTACAAAGCTCGCATTCTGTTGCTCCCAGTATTTAGGTAGAGCGATGAAAATTGATTTTGACATATCTGGTGGAATTTTCTTCCTTTTGCAGATTTCACTGACAAGTTCTGTTACTTTGTCGATTCCAAAATCGTCTAGTGCTTGGATCATTTCAATGTATATGTTGTCTAATCCTGCAGCCTTGTTTTCTTCATCTTGTTAATGGCTGCTTTGAAGTTTTTTTCAAGACAGCACAAATTATATTTAAGACCCATGGTGTTTGTCAGGGGTGTATGGAGTGATCGGATGGGATAGTTATCCAGTGGCAACCATCAGCAGTCCAACTCCGATGGATAATTTCTCTTTATTTATTTATTAACAGCACAACTCTCTGGAAATTTTGTATCTTGTTTCAGTTCATCTTTCTTTCTTCTAATTACTTTTCTGCTCTTTTTTTGGGGGAGGGGGGAGGGCTTTTTTCTCATAGCTGCTGTGCTGGTTGCACCAACCATCTTGACTAAGTTATTTATCGAATCAAGCACTGTCATTGGTCCCAACAGTCACATGACATAAATAACTTTTTCTTCGTTGGACGGTCTGTTTTTCCCCAGAGGAAATTGGACTTATCTGGTTATTCTCAATTACTTTGTTGATTTTAATCAGGATTATTTGTGACGTGGCTTCTTTTTCCCCTGGACAATTTATTGGGCACAAACATTGTAACATACTTGGCGTTAGGGCGCATGACTCAAAAAATACAAAAATGTGACTTATCTGGCTTTCCTCCTGTGGTCTTCTTTCTATTTAGCATCATACCATCTTTTCTGAACAATGGAAGTATCAAATTTGTCACCACAGAACAATCTTCCTCTACCCTCTTCTTAAATTTTCCTCAAGGCTGCGTCATGGTACCTTTATTACTTGGTACTTTTTTTCAAATGACCTTCAGGACACTATTGAAAATGATATTGCTATCTTTGCAGATAATACCACTCTTTACTCATGCATTAAGAATAACGCACTCTTTTTAATCAAACATCTATGTACGATTCCATTGTATNATCGAATCAAGTACTGTCATTGGTCCCAACAGTCACATGACATAAATAACTTTTTCTTCGTTGGACGGTCTGTTTTTCCCCAGAGGAAATTGGACTTATCTGGTTATTCTCAATTACTTTGTTGATTTTAATCAGGATTATTTGTGACGTGGCTTCTTTTTCCCCTGGACAATTTATTGGGCACAAACATTGTAACATACTTGGCGTTAGGGCGCATGACTCAAAAAATACAAAAATGTGACTTATCTGGCTTTCCTCCTGTGGTCTTCTTTCTATTTAGCATCATACCATCTTTTCTGAACAATGGAGGTATCAAATTTGTCACCACAGAACAATCTTCCTCTACCTTCTTCTTAAATTTTCCTCAAGGCTGCGTCATGGTACCTTTATTACTTGGTACTTTTTTTCAAATGACCTTCAGGACACTATTGAAAATGATATTGCTATCTTTGCCTATAATACCACTCTTTACTCATGCATTAAGAATAACGCACTCTTTTTAATCAAACATCTATGTACGATTCCATTGTATGTATATATATATATATTTGAGATATATCTTCTCTCTACAAGGTTGCGGGTACAAGAACCTCGTGGCAAAATACAAAATCTATTTACAAAAAAAATAAAAGTCTAGAAACTAGTCTCCAGTTCACGCGCATTCGTGCTCAGTTCTCATTATCGTTCTTCACTTTTCACAATCTTCCTGAGGTTTGATTTTACATACTGTTAAATGGCAGCTTGAATCAAATAATTTTCCTCGATTGTCTTCTTTTACTTTGATGTTTGGTATTCTTTTAATATTTTGATTTGTAGTTAAATCCGCTATCAGCAAAAGATTTTTCATAAATGTTTTTAACCTTAGCAACTTCATTCTCGTCAACAGACAATTTTTTATCTGTTTATTGATCATCGTTGGTAACTAGCATGAATATCCTTGGTGATATATTTGCTTTTCTGTAAGAAGAGTATCTGCCGGTTTTGAAATTAGATCTAAAAAGTCAGTTAGTTTTCGGTTTGAATATCCTGATGTTTAATCTTTCACTTTAGAATGATCGATCTATTTTGGGGCCATTAGCGTTTAAATTACTGAAAGTCCATTATCTCTGTATAAATTGCATGCTCCAATAAGGATTCAGTAATGGTCGGGTTAATAGATGGGTTCCCCACATAAACCAATCCATCAACCATTTTTGTTAAAGAAGACTTAAGCGTGTCACCTCAAATTGTAAATAGAATAGAAAGGCCATAAATTAGAATATTTTTACTAGTACATCTCCTGAAGAGTGATTCAAACCACAAAATAGCCTTGTAGAGATGGAAAGTGTAGTCTTTTCTCCTTATTTTATTATTAAAATGACATACATTTAAAATCTATTTTTTAACGTCCAAGGTTTTTCAACTGATTTGTGTATTTTGGGGGACGCTGAATCCAAAAATACCACTCATTTTCTTTGCTACTGCACATTTTGGCCCTTGAATAGTACTCAGTTTAAGAAAAACAAGGCTGTAGCTGGCCCAGTCCTTGTTTTTGTATAGAAAACGAAACTGGAGAAGCCTCAATCTAAAATCTAAACTGCATCTGTCTTTAACTTTAGGAAACTGAAACTAAAGCTGAAACTTTTTCTGTATACATTTGGATGGTTATTTATTGTTTAGCAGAGCTGAACTTCACTTGAAATGGCAAGAACCAGATGTAATGTTTCTATTTGATATTTCAGATCAAGAGAGAATGGATCGCAAATGTACAAATTATCCTGACAGGTTCTGTTATATATGTGGTAATGTGATTCTTCCTGGTCGCCTTCCAAAAGTAACTGATTTTGTGAAGAAGACATATCATGCTTACTTTGGAGTTAAGCTTGGAGACCAGGACAAGCCATTTGCACCCCATATTAGGTGCAAAACATGTGTTGAGAACTTGCGTGATTGGCGAAATAACAATGGGAAAGTATGGCATTCGCTGCTCCTATGGTGTGAAGAGAGGTTAAAGATCAAGTGACAGAATGCTATTTTTGCACGACTGATCTTCAAGGAATCAACCGCAAGAACAAGCATTGTGTTCACTATCTTGATGTTCCGTCTGCCATAATACCACTCCCTCATGGTCCAGACCTACCCCTTAGTGAGCCAGACTTTGCGATGAAATCTAGCTCTGAATCGGAATATAATAACACATGAGACAGAACAGAGGGTGAAGAATACATTCCAGAAGAGAATGACCGGCCAGTGGATCCAACACAAGCATATCTCAATGACCTGACACGAGACCTAAACCTCTGAAAGAAATCACCACAGCTTCTGGGTTCTCGTCTTTGTGAGAAAAATTTGCTGGCACCTGGAACAACATTCTGTTGGTATCGAGAGCGTGAAAGAGAATTTAGACAGTTCATCACAACCCAAAGAGACTCGTCATTGGCTTACTGCAACAACGTTGCTGATTTTATGAAATCAATGAGGACGGGCTATGCTGGTACGGAAGGGAGACTTTTCATCGACTTATTCTATTCAATTTCAAGGTAGTTCTCCTTCATAATGTAAATAAATAATTTTCAATTCCAATTGATCATTCTTTGCAAATGAAAGAAACCCACGACAACATGGATGAGTTACTGTCTGCTCTAAACTACCATGACCATGGTTGGTTGATCTGTGGAGATCTTAAGGTTCTTGGATTGGTTTTAGAACTACAGGGTGGGTACAAAAAAGTACCCATACTTTCTGTGTTTGTGGGACAGTCGGGCTGATGATCAACATTATATTAGACAAGAATAGCCGCCAAAATAAGGATTGGAACCTGGTTCGCACAACGTTCAGTCTCGCCCTCTTTTTGAATCAAACAAGATATTACATCTACCCTTACATATCAAACAAAGACTTGTGAAGAACATTGTAAAGGCAATGGACAGGTAATGCAGAAGGTTTACTTTCCTTCAGCAGAAGTTCCCTTGGATAAGCTTTGAAAAGCTTAAGACTGGCATTTTTTATTGGTCTCAGATACGTGAATTCTTAAAGGACTCAATGTTCGATGATGAACTTAGTGTATCATGGAACTGTCTGCTTGGCTGTTGCTTAAGTCAGTAATTACAACCTTGTTTGGAAACAACCGGAGTGCAGAATACGAGAAGGAAGACGACGAACTCAAAATTAGTGGCTTGCATGTCAGTCAGAATGCACTTTCTACAATCCCACTTAGATTATTTTCCTCAGAACTGTAGAGACTTGAATGAGGATCAGGGGGCGAGTTTCCACCAGGACATTCGTATCATGGAAGAACGGTACCAAGGCCGGTGGTATGTGAACTTTCTTGCAGACTATTCTTGGTGTTTGAAGCGAGACGTGATGGCTACGCAACACAGGAGAAAGTCACTAAAAGGCTCTTCATCCATGATTACCCTTCGAGTAATGTATAATCTTTATTTGGTGAATTTTGTTAGGTAAAATGCATGTTTTTTTGTGAAGCACTAAATCCACAATTAAAGGTAATAAATAGCAATAAGGGGTGTTAATAAAAATTCTTTTAGAAGCTCGTGTCTCAAAAAAATGACCTGATTGGATAAAATGAGTATGATTTTAGGATTTTGCATAGCAAACTACCCTAGAATCAGGTATGACATGCTTGACCTTTAAAACTTCGCGGGCCAGTGTAATCAAAGAAAACTTGGTATACTTCAATTTTGACAGACATCCTCTGGTGGAATGAAACCCAAGCACCTGTTGAATTACATTGGCATTTTTCTGCTTTTCAAGAGTTACCTGTTGCAAACTCTCTAACCATTACCTGGAAAAAAGCTCCTCATGTATCGCTCCATACCGTCAGTTATGCTTATTGTAAGATCCTTCTCGACAACAAGAGGACACGTTTTCTTCTCCACTCGAGCTTGTTCTGAAAGGAGAAGCAAACACGCTCTCAATTAATTTGTGAGTTTCTCCAATTTCTTCAACCATTTTTACAGAAATTTTGTGCACCTTATATTCACGGTGTCGCATTAATCCTGTTTTAGCACAGGACACAGAGACCTTGCACGCTTTGCAGAAAAGCATGCCTTTTTTTTTCAACCAGTTTTTAAACATTTTCCCTGAAAACCAAGCAACACAACTTCAATATTTACTTTCGTTTTTGTTTTTGCTTTTACTTGAAGTTACTTTTCTTTCTTTGCTACAATTCGTCTTTCGGGCATGCATGTAACGCTTATTNAGCTCCTCATGTATCGCTCCATACCGTCAGTTATGCTTATTGTAAGATCCTTCTCGACAACAAGAGGACACGTTTTCTTCTCCACTCGAGCTTGTTCTGAAAGGAGAAGCAAACACGCTCTCAATTAATTTGTGAGTTTCTCCAATTTCTTCAACCATTTTTACAGAAATTTTGTGCACCTTATATTCACAGTGTCGCATTAATCCTGTTTTAGCACAGGACACAGAGACCTTGCACGCTTTGCAGAAAAGCATGCCTTTTTTTTTCAACCAGTTTTTAAACATTTCCCCTGAAAACCAAGCAACACAACTTCAATATTTACTTTCGTTTTTGTTTTTGCTTTTACTTGAAGTTACTTTTCTTTCTTTGCTACAATTCGTCTTTCGGGCATGCATGTAACGCTTATTTCTATCTATTGTTTGACCATACACGTAAGTACTCGGAGAGTCAGAAAAAGACTCGAAAAAACCAAGCTTTGAGTTCAATTAACTGATCTTCAACTGACTGAAATAAAATTTTCCGAGATCTAAGGTAGGGTCGAAAAAGGTTTCCTTATAAATAAACACATTTCTTTTAATATTGCACAATCAATGACTCACCACATTGCACAGCCAATTTTTACAGGATATGGAACTTATAATTAAAGAACGAACATAAACTAACCTTACCACATGGTTACAGAAAACGAATACATAGTCCTTTGGCAGGATATTTCAAGTTTAGAACAAAAAGTAATGAAGAACGCCATACTTGGAAGGCTTCAATCTCTGCCAATGGTTCTTGGAACACCCATTGATTAAGTCTCCGATCAACAACAAAGGAAAACGATCCTCTCCCAACTCCCAACAATTTAAAGGGTTGCATTCATGATAGTTATCTGGACTTGTGTGCTGCGTGCATATATCCTGTATAAATCAACATTGTTTTGAGAGGGAGGGGATCATGTTGAATCAATCGGTCTAAAATAATGTATCTCAAATTTCTTTGCCCAACGCCCCCTCAGACTTTCATGGACAGCTTTTTCAGCACCCTCTTTCCTGTCATCGCCCCAGCATTGTATCTATTGGTGCGCACAGATCGATATTGAAGAAACTGAATACTAAGACAGTTTTCTGCAAATTATCAATTTAATTTACTAACAATCATCAAAACATTAATCAGCTTGCTTACTGTAATTATGGGGAGGCACAGCAATACCTAAAGGTGGACTTAAACCTGTAGGTCTAGTGTTAATTTTGTTATCTTGGACCACAGGTAACTAAACGAACAAAAAACAAAAACTCCAGAATTATTACAACAATCAACAGAAGTTTAATGTTTCAATCAAATCTCACAACTTTTGAAAAGAGCTGTTTGGTGGAGCCAACCACCCCCTCCCCTCAAGACTGCATCGCCATCGGTAAACAGTGCAACGATTACATTTTCAGAGGCTATATGATTGAAATGCATAAGTCCAAGTATAATCTCATGGGCTTATAGATTTCAAAGGACCTTACGTACCTTTCCCAATGAACTTTTAACTGGCTTTGAATATCACTCAACTCAGATCGTTTATAGAAGTTCTTTTCAAGAGACTGATAGCTTACTTCACCATGAGCCTTACCAGTAACCTCCTTATTCAGATGTTTCCTTAATCTTGACTGTTCCATTGCTTTGTTTGACATTGTAATATCACCAATCAGCCAAACTGGTAATTGCTCCTTTGTCAGAGAGTAAATAATTACATACTTCATAATACCCACAGATAGCACTGGTTAATGAAATTTTTCGAAATTTCAGCTGCATAAAATTTTTTTACTTATGCTTGACCTTTTTGACCTGCTAAATTCAAATCTGAAATCGGTTCAGCTCTATATGGTCTAGTTTTAATGCAATTTATAAGTTTTCATTACAGTCGTTAATGGTCAAATTAACAGGTTTCCTGCTCACACTCGTATGTTATCGACAGATTTTGCGGTAAAATTAATTGCTTGTATGTTTATGTTATCAACAGAGATATCAAATTGTTTTTATTCCAAGGTCAAATTAATTAATTTATGTTATCAACAGAATTTTTTTTTCTTCAGATCTGATCATGGCCACAAGGAAACGTTTATGTGAAAACAAGCCGGATGCTTTCTGTTATATTTGTGTATATTTCACGCTTATTCGTCCAAGGCGTAATAGAACAACGTTTGTGAGGTGTGCTTATAAAGCATACNTTCCTTATAAATAAACACATTTCTTTTAATATTGCACAATCAATGACTCACCACATTGCACAGCCAATTTTTACAGGATATGGAACTTATAATTAAAGAACGAACATAAACTAACCTTACCACATGGTTACAGAAAACGAATACATAGTCCTTTGGCAGGATATTTCAAGTTTAGAACAAAAAGTAATGAAGAACGCCATACTTGGAAGGCTTCAATCTCTGCCAATGGTCCTTGGAACACCCATTGATTAAGTCTCCGATCAACAACAAAGGAAAACGATCCTCTCCCAACTCCCAACAATTTAAAGGGTTGCATTCATGATAGTTATCTGGACTTGTGTGCTGCGTGCATATATCCTGTATAAATCAACATTGTTTTGAGAGGGAGGAGATCATGTTGAATCAATCGGTCTAAAATAATGTATCTCAAATTTCTTTGCCCAACGCCCCCTCAGACTTTCATGGACAGCTTTTTCAGCACCCTCTTTCCTGTCATCGCCCCAGCATTGTATCTATTGGTGCGCACAGATCGATATTGAAGAAACTGAATACTAAGACAGTTTTCTGCAAATTATCAATTTAATTTACTAACAATCATCAAAACATTAATCAGCTTGCTTACTGTAATTATGGGGAGGCACAGCAATACCTAAAGGTGGACTTAAACCTGTAGGTCTAGTGTTAATTTTGTTATCCTGGACCACAGGTAACTAAACGAACAAAAAACAAAAACTCCAGAATTATTACAACAATCAACAGAAGTTTAATGTTTCAATCAAATCTCACAACTTTTGAAAAGAGCTGTTTGGTGGAGCCAACCACCCCCTCCCCTCAAGACTGCATCGCCATCGGTAAACAGTGCAACGATTACATTTTCAGAGGCTATATGATTGAAATGCATAAGTCCAAGTATAATCTCATGGGCTTATAGATTTCAAAGGACCTTACGTACCTTTCCCAATGAACTTTTAACTGGCTTTGAATATCACTCAACTCAGATCGTTTATAGAAGTTCTTTTCAAGAGACTGATAGCTTACTTCACCATGAGCCTTACCAGTAACCTCCTTATTCAGATGTTTCCTTAATCTTGACTGTTCCATTGCTTTGTTTGACATTGTAATATCACCAATCAGCCAAACTGGTAATTGCTCCTTTGTCAGAGATTAAATAATTACATACTTCATAATACCCACAGATAGCACTGGTTAATGAAATTTTTCGAAATTTCAGCTGCATAAAATTTTTTTACTTATGCTTGACCTTTTTGACCTGCTAAATTCAAATCTGAAATCGGTTCAGCTCTATATGGTCTAGTTTTAATGCAATTTATAAGTTTTCATTACAGTCGTTAATGGTCAAATTAACAGGTTTCCTGCTCACACTCGTATGTTATCGACAGATTTTGCGGTAAAATTAATTGCTTGTATGTTTATGTTATCAACAGAGATATCAAATTGTTTTTATTCCAAGGTCAAATTAATTAATTTATGTTATCAACAGAATTTTTTTTTCTTCAGATCTGATCATGGCCACAAGGAAACGTTTATGTGAAAACAAGCCGGATGCTTTCTGTTATATTTGTGTATATTTCACGCTTATTCGTCCAAGGCGTAATAGAACAACGTTTGTGAGGTGTGCTTATAAAGCATACTTTGGACTTGTGCTTGGAGACCAAGACAAGAAATGGGCCTCATATATTGTGAGTAATAACGGTGAGGAAATGCTGAGTGACTGGACAAAAGGGAAACGTAATGGTTTACATTTTGGAATTCCCATGACCTGGCGAGAGCACTCAACTGACTGCTATTTTTTGTATGGTCAATACAAAAAGCATTGGCAAGTAAAATAGACACAAAATCTCATATCCTAGTATCCCATCAGCAATCCGACCTATTCTGGACTCTGGTGAGCTTCCAGTCCACGTTTTTCAAGGATTTCTTCCATCTGAAGATGTGGGTAGTGACCAAGAGCAAAAGAGACTGCTGATAAGCTTAAGAAATACTTTCCGAATCTGCTGATCCTTGTTATGACACCTCCAAGTCATTAACTCTTCGACCTTGTGCGTAATTTGGGTCTCTCTAAAAATGCAGCTGAAATATTAGCTTCCGGATTGCAAGAAAAAAATCAGCTGAGCCATACATCTAAAGTGTCATACTTTCGAAATCAGGAACAGGTTTTTTTGCAATTTTTTACAGAGGAGAATAAGTTTGTGTATTGTCATAATATATCAGGTCGTCTTCAGGAATTAGTGATACCAGTATACCATACAAATGACTGGTAATTATTTCAAGATAGTTCTTTTTTTTCTGGTTTTTTTCTGTGTACTAGTTAGCCACCACACATCAAGGCTAAAAGCCACTCGAGGATGAGGGTTAATGAGATGGATAGACTGACAAGTGGATGATGATAAGTATTGTGAAAGGGACCAAAGATATAAATGAATGAATAAAATTTGATAATTTATAAGGAAGGTTTTGACAAGTGTTTATTGACATTTGATTTGAAGTCCATGCTGTAGTCCTCCGGGATGCAGTCTTGTGGCAAAGTGTTCCACAAATTGGACGTTCTGGGAAAAAACCTCTTTTCACGGAAATTCCGTTTGATGTTAGCCACATGGAGGAAGAAAGGAAAATTCTTGGCAGTAGTGGTAGCAAGATGCGTTCTTGCTGTAAACGTTTTACGAGGTACTAGGCATTGAACCTCAGTCGAGCATTTACCATGGAAATACCGACAGAGTAGAGAAAGACCAGCAACGTCTCTTCTGTGAGAAAGGTGCTGTAGAGAACTGAACAGATCATCTCCAAAAAGATTGCGAAGTCGATTTTGAACTCCGTCAAGGCAAGAAAGAGTCCCCTGGGCAGCACCTCTCCAGATGTGGCAGCAATACTCCATCTTTGGGCGTATATGACTTTTGTACAGGTAGAGGATTGCATCAGGCGTCAGATACTTTCTGGAGCAGTAGAAAGATCCAACCATTTTACCAGCAGCCTTGACAACATATTGGATATAAGTATTCCACTTTACATCAGAAGTGAAAGTCAGTCCTAGTAGCTTATCAAAGCAAGGGTCTTCTTCAAGAAGAAAGCCAGTCATTTCAACTTAAGCAAAACTAGAATTTGAACATTGGTGGTGAAAGGAGAGAAGCTTGGTTTTAGAGGTGTTAAAAGTAACAAGCCATTTATTCCCCCATTCCACTACATCCCCCAGGTCGGAAGAAAGTTGAATCAGCAAGACCTTGATCAACAATGCTATTCGAGGTGCACCCATAGACAGTTGTGTCGTCTGCACAGATGTCAACAAATGATCTCAGCACAGATTGAAGTGCGATCTACTTCATATTGGCAATGTATATTCCGCTGTACCAATTGGAAACTGTGTTTTTACGAGAGGAATATAATGGCGTTAAGCCTGTGACTGATCTACTAAAATATCACGAACACAACTGAACAATTTGTGTAGACCTAGAAATGATTAATTTTTTTCTAGATCAACAGAGAGGATGTACAAAGTACCCCCTAATCTAGGAGCTGTTTGTGATGAGCATAGTGAGTGGTTAAATCAGGCCCTCAAGACAATGGAAGAGCTTTACGAAGGAAAATGGGACAAACATATGATGGCAGATTACGGCTGGAGCATTAAAGGAGATTGCCCTGAGATGGTGCACAAACGCAAGAGCTACAAACGGAAATTCCTGCCAGAGTAGACAACAAGTGAGCTTTGCCTCTTAATAGTAGCAAATTTCTTATCTAATAATTAGTTTTATATAAATTGTAACCATTGTGTATTTGTAGAACTGCTTCAAATCGTCATTTTAGATACATTTATACTATCTTGCATTTTCTTTTTTATTACCCAGCTATATTAGTTTTGTAACATATTTCATAATATATTTTTCATCATAGACTACAACATCAATGTGATGATGATGAAATTCTGATATTTCAAAATACCTTGATTGCAAAAAAAAGTAGAGCATTGAGGAAAAACTAACTTCAGATCTGAAATCAGGGCAAAAAACTTAATAATATCAAGTGGTTGGTTTAAATGCAACGAAAACTTTGTTAACCAGTGTTAACGAGAGCATTCTTTCTTAAAAACTGGCATCCTAATTTAGCAACTCTTTATCAAAATAATCAAACAGAAATATTAATACTGACGAATCAACTAAAGATCAGAGTAGGTCTAAGTTCTAATGTACTCTGATCAAAATTTAACTTGTTCAGTGGTGAGAAGTTTCTGTCGTTTCCTCTTCACAATTCTCTGTTCTCCACTCATCAAAACAATAGCTTTCATTGAACAGAAGGGCTAAAAAATTCAGCAGTCAAAATAACCGGAAATTTTATAGCTCTTTGACCCTAACCAAGACTTGGAGCCATTTCAGTGCCAAGGGCTACTTTTGTTATTTGATTTTTTTTTTTTTGTGCTTTTTAATCTTTTTATTTATTTTAATTTTTTAAAAATATTTTTTGTGTTGGTTTCTTCCCTATTTCCATCTCCTGAAACGTGTACAAACTAAATAGTATGCCACTTGCAACTGAGAAACAAATTGGCGGCAGTACCTCCGGGGACGTGGCTGGGGTTCAAACCATTAACCTCTTGCATTTCGAAATCACAAGGAAATCTACATTCACTTATGTTAGAATTGTGTAGAATTAACCTTGTCGGTATTAATTTGAGAACGCGAGGA
This sequence comes from Morbakka virulenta, assembly GCA_003991215.1. Taxonomy (NCBI): domain Eukaryota; kingdom Metazoa; phylum Cnidaria; class Cubozoa; order Carybdeida; family Carukiidae; genus Morbakka; species Morbakka virulenta. The sequence goes on along the minus strand of RDPX01000014.1, from coordinate 995,212 downwards.
AATGCTTCAAAACTTTAGAGGGTCTGACGACATCGTTACATTGGAAGTTAAACGATATACATCTGCCCCAAATGCTTCAATTATTCCATTGTTTCTCAGCATGTGCCTTCCGAGAGTTGAACACCCTAAAATCTCAAAATTTGTGTTCAGACTCTCGATGCTCTTCTTTCTAAGTTCGATTGGCACTTCTCATCAGAAAACATCAAGCATATCACAAAAAGTGATATGCTTAAACACTCGTTTGTTTTAGCACAATTTATTATGTTGGTCATTTCAGCAATATGCTCAAATGTCCCACCCCTTCCAGCAGGGACTCCTATTCGATACCGTCATGTGATAAATTTGCTTTTCAACAGGACGTCACAGACAAGGTTGTTTACGTGAGCTAAGGAACCTTACTGTTACTGGTTCTAATGTAGAACTGAAGTTCTTCAGAAAGTTTGGTTTCCTTTCTTGTGAATTAAAATAGTAGGAGACTTTTTTCCAGGCATACGGAAAAGATTGAACTTAAAAATTCTTTACGGTTAACTCAGTGATGTAAGATGTAGAAAGTGACGTTTAAAACAAATGATGTATTAAATGATACCTCAAGAGTTGTAAGGGTCGCCATTCAGGGAGGTGCGGTAAACTTTTTAGCTTGTGAATTAATACAAATAAATATTTTCCGAAGTATGCCGCACATTTTACTTATGTAGAAATAAGTCTTTCTTGGCATATCTTCAGAAAAATCTGTTAATGTCCCACCGTTGTCAGCAGAGGCAATTTATCGGCTGATTTTCTGTCCATTTTTAATCGGACCAGTCTAACGCCGTATTTTACAACATTGACGTCTGCATGTTGTGATCTAATCGGTTCTTTTCCATAAGTGCGCTTCACAAGATCAAGGCCCTATATGTTATGGCAAAGATATTGAGAAAGTTTCAAACAGTACTTTCCTATCCAGAGCCTTCTGTTGAGAAACTAATGAAAAGTGATGTTGGCTACCAAATCACTTGTCAGGGTGCTGTGTCGGCCAACCTGGTCGGGATACGCAAAGCCGCTTCAAGGAACACCTCCGAAGAGCAGGCATCATGAAATGTCACGTTACCCAGCGTAACACGACTCTCACTGAAGGAAATGCGCTACACATCCGCGCGCGCAAGCCCCCAGTCAACACCAAGGATGAGTACAGGAGTAGAGAACTAGTAATCAAGTTGTGGTAGTTGTGGTAGATACTTCATCTCTTGAACATCCCTGTCGCATAGTGCTAGTTTATAGTTGCTTCATAAGTCCTAGTACATTATATCCTCACGAAAGCAAAACTTAAAATTGCTTTATACTGTTTTCAGATGTAATTGCCTGGTGATATTTGTATAACACAAAATATATAGCAATGAGTTTTTAATATCACTTTTAGTTCTTTTAGTGAATAACTTACATCTTTCCTTCAGGGGGATCTTTATCTCAGAAGTTCTATTTCTGTGTCTATAGTTATCCCTGAAGTAATCTTTGCGATGGAGTTTATTGTGGATAAAAGCTGATTAATATTACCTTTTACTTAATCTGCTGTAAGAAAGATCGTCAACAGGATTTTCTGCAGTGTTCAGAGTAATTTTCGAATCTAATGATGGTATTGTTCAACATGATCTTTGATGAGCTTTGAGACGTTTCAAACCCAAATTTGACAGGATTAGTATTCCATGGTCAGTTGTTGTCCATCTCGGTATCCTTGCCGAGTTGTTTAAGCTGGACTTCTTTCCAGTTAAGTTAAAACTATACATCTTTAACTATGGCGAATCTAAACTTATCTTTTCCACAAAACCACAAAATCTATCAAAAAGCATACTGGAGTAAATTTTTTAGTCTGTACCATTGAAGGTATGGGGCTAGGTGTTGTCGGCCCCAAATATGTTATTACTTAAGCAAAAAAAGCTTGGCAGAGCGCGTCCTTTCATTTCCTAAGCCAATGATCGAAATAGTGATGATAATAATAATGACGCTGATGATTATAATAATGAGGTCAATCTAATGCCTTTTGTTACTCAAGTCGAAATAATGACCGCCAAGTTATGACTGACTGATTAAATATGCTCATTGTTAATGTATACCTTAGTGTCGAGCTTAAAAGAAGTAAAAAAATTTATATATATCAAAACAAATAAATTTATCCAATTTTGATATCCTTGTCCACTTGTAACACATAGTAAAAAGCTGCTGCTTCTGCTTCTCACTAGTAATAACAGTAATACCGTTGGCGAATTGAAACCTGTGTTAAGGGTTTTAATCCGTCATGGACATCAAGAGAAAAACCAAACTGCCTTTGCTGTTCGGTTCTTATATACTTAATAAATGTGCTGAAGCATTTTTTGAGACAGATTTTGAGAGTGTGTTTCATCGTACAGTCAAGACCAACAACTAATATAACTGAACAAACATATCTAGAATGGAGGAAAATCGTAGGAAACGAAATTAGACCATGTATGGATGGATGAATAGAAGATGGCCGATACATGCGCCCTGTAGAAAGCCAGGTGGGAATTAAATTGAGCAAGTAATAAAACTTTTTGAATGGATAAGATTTTCACGATCAGGCAAAAGTTACAGATCATGTGGTACCCATTAGAAATTACTGCTAAAAAAACCAGTGAATTCCCACTGCGACAATGTAGTTTTTGTTAGCATCCAGACTGTATGACTAAAATATTACTGGGTTAAATTTCCGCCCAGTAAATTTTCCTTTCTTTTTATTTTTTGATTAACAATGAAGCAATCGACTGAACTCATTTGAACTATTGTGCTCAATTTCGTATTCAGGGCCATTTAGGTCACGCCCCAAGGAAAATTATCTAGGGTGTTTGCGTTACGGACAAGAATCCGTATGTCCTAAAGGCTTCTTTGCAAAAGTAAGTTATATTTAATGCATCAGTACTTGACTTGTTATAGATAATGTATTTTTATATAGCTCATGTTTATTTTGTCTAATCAGAATTAATATATAAATTTTATAGTGGTCTCTTTTAAGCCGTGCGTATTTCCAAGTGGGTTTCAGGTTGGAAATATTGGTGTGTTATTTTTGTTTATCCACTGAACGCCAATGCGATTGCGTATAAGAAATTGCCTTAATTTGTGGGCCGAGTTCGGGGCTATGTTCACTAGATCTCTTCAGACACCTTCCAGTGAATGGTAAGCAAGGTCAACTTCTAGTAGTAAGTCTTCAAAATGGCATGGAAAACTTCCAGCTGAGATCAGTTAACACGTAACCATTACTCCAGGTATTGAATGAAAGGAGAAGAAAGATCAAAAGAACAAGAATCATCACTTCTATTTAAAAGGCAACATACAAACAACTGAATTGAAAAACTGAAGACTTTTCTTGGAAGTGGATACCACGAGTTCGACTTTGGACAAAAATATAACTAGTATGGAGAACTAAAGAAGCAAAGTACTTTTAACAGTCTTTAATTCACAATATCTATTGTCTGTACATCGTATATACTCTACAAGCAGAATCTGTGGCATTTTTTATTGTGAAACGAACAAACTCTAAAACCTATCTAAATCATCCCAAGTCAGTGTGGACACAAAAACATACAATTTTTAACAAAGGCAAGATGTCACATACATGTCAAGATTACTTTCCTGTTGCAGAAATGTTTGCAGTCTCAACAGAAGGATAACACAGGGCAACAATTTTTTGGGACTCATGTTTTCTTTAAAAATAAAAGTGTTTCTGCACCAATTTTTCGTGCTGAATCCAAAAATGATATCCATTTGTTCCCATCACGTCTAGTTTTTGCGGAATAGGATTCCTTTTTTTTCACTCAACCCTATTTCGTATGGTGGTTGGCCCCACCGTCTCGGTTTTCTCCCGAATATTTTCCAAATGGAACCAGTTGTGAACTCAAAGCTTTTTGACTTTTATCGAGGCATATTTTTACAGTTTTACTGCAATTTTCAAGCGTATGTGATGACCCAGTCCAAGTTTATGGCCGTTTTGTCACTGGACTTTTGGTCAAAGTTGGCACTCGGCCAACATGTGATTTTTTTGACTGTGAAATTGATGGCATCATTCTTTTTCATCATTCATTGAAAAATGCATTTAAAAAGTGATTCGATTCATTTCAGGGCCATTCTGTACAAAA
>RDPX01000014.1:946009-968805 GCA_003991215.1 Morbakka virulenta | reverse complement strand
GGGTGGGGGAGAGAGAGAGAGAGAGAGAGAGAGAGAGAGTGGCAACATAGCAGGCAACAAAAAATATCTTGAAAATCTCTTGGATCTGTTGCTCGGATTCAGCCAATGACGTATATTTATTTCTTGCAAATATAGCTTTTTTGCAAAAACATACCCCCATTGGATGGATTAATTAAGGCATAGAAACTCACTTCTAAAGTTAAATAAAATGTTCTAGTAAGGTAGTAATTACTATTGATGATGAATACAAAATAATTCAATCATATTTTCTACCATGAAGTAAAAGTGCTTAAGAGGACTTAGTTCTCCATAAGAAATAAAATCAATGATGATGAACAGAAAACCAGTGTAAACACAAAATTTGGGCAGACCTCTTTATCATTATGAAAATAACTCTAGTTCAAGTCAAATGCCTTCTAATAGCCTCACCCAAGAAAAAATTAGTGAATATGGGTGTTTTCAGGTGGTGCTCCAACTAGCTCAACATCCAGGTAAATCAGAAAAACCCCTTAAAATTTAGGTTTTCTTTCATACTTTCAAATTTTTTCTTTGATATCATGAACAAATAGGTCTATAATTAGGTAAAACAACTTTGTCAATTATATATTGCCAAGAAATTTTCAAACTTGATCCAGTAAGAAACAATACTCTTGTAACATTGCCTTACTGGTCTTAAATTGTTTTACTAGGCAAAGATTAAAAAATTATGCTGTGTCATGTGTCTGTTTCTGGGTTTGAAAGGTAACAGGTGATAAAGTTTTTGTCTAATACTTTCCACTGAATTTCATAGTCCTGTGACTCTTCCTTAGGATTTTTTCTGGGTAGCTATATAGTAAACCACTCAGAATAAACAATCAGATTGAGGTCATATGATACAAATTTCTTGATTACAAAACTGAAAGCTACCAGGTGTTTTCAGCATACAAATATAAAGATATGTACACAATCTACATCATTTTGCTCCTCTTTCTTTATGGTATGTCTGGCTGATATGAAGTACAAATGCTAGATAGCTGAATGGGCAGTATCAATTAGCTGTTAGCTTTACTTAAAAAACATACTTAATAAAGATTAGTCTAGTTTTTCATTCATTATTCTGTCAAACATCTCTAATGATCACAGAAACAAATGCTATCAACACTTCAAGAAGTAATAAAAGTCACCTTCCTGTCCACCTTACTCTTCATAAACTATTTTGCCCTGCATGCAAGATTCTTTTTCAGGTGTAACAGTGGTTTTAAGATTGTACTAATACACAGATAAGATGGCAAGAAAACCCAAGCAAACCTTAAAGAACAGTTTATTTGCACACCAGGTTATGGGCATGACTCCCTAAATTGGCATCCTACAAAAACTGAATAGTTGACACTACCAAGCACAACCTGGACAAAAATGCTAATAAATGTTTTTAACTGTGAATATAACCTAATAATAGTTGGGTAAATGGGTAAGAAAGAGGTAAAATTTTCAAAACAGTTGGACTATTTTGAATCCAGTAAGTATCCCTTTTTGGTCAACAAACAAATTAATTAGTACCTTTACTAAGTACTTTGACAGATTTTGCTTGCCTTGCTCATAAAAAGCACATTCCAGTTATCACTACCAATAAATTTAGAGTGACCATGTCTAATGGTGAAAAACACCTTTAAAAGTTAACTGGACTTTCTGCCATCAACAGCTTCTTTAATACTCAAATAAAGATAACTTCATTTAATGAATATATACCTAATATTGGAAACAAGATTCCACTATCAACCCTACATTATGAAATACTTTACAGCATATCAAGCCCAGATCAATGTGTTCAAATACAATTAGCTGTTAATAAACATTAATTTAAGCTGATGATGTTATCCTAAGCTTTTAATGTTTAATCAGATATTTACTATCACTGCCCAAAAAGTATGGTTTTATATAGCAGTGGAAACTGCATATTATACAGATATTCTCACCAACAGTGATAGCTTTCAAATAACAACATGCCTTCTTAAAGGTATCCCAACTATCTATAAAATAAAATAAAAACTATCTACAAAACGGGACCTAAGTCAAGTTAAGACAGTATTAACTTGCCCTAAATAACAACAACTGCACCTGATGAACAATGTTAAATACCAGATTCCTTATAGCTTTATCAGACCTATAATGGATACAGTATTTGAACTTGCCAAAAATACAGTGCTTGGGCAAAAACTGACACTAACAGCTCTAATTACGTAAACAGTTGGATAACGAGAAAACGACTATTAAAATACTATACCTGAAATGGCATCCTCTCAGGTACAGACTTCGTGTAGGTAAAAGCTTTTACGAAAAAAGTTTATTTCAGCGCTTAGATTTAAGTTTTAATGAGCAGACTTCACACTGTACAAATGTAATTTATCTAAGAAAAATTTGTATATCAAACTAACTACTTCACTAATCAAAAATTTCAAAATGCTACATCTAGCACATTGATATAGTAACATTAATTCCAAGGTTTCCATTATCTGCAAAGAGTTGTGCTATGCTGGTATCAAATACCAAACAGTCGCTGTTCAAGATTGCAGACTGAATACCGTCATGAATACTTCTTGGTGTAGCTTCCCATGCCAGGCGTCTTCTATGACCATTTAATTCAAGGCGGTATGCAAAGTTTTCGGCCTGTTTTCGAGAACCTATTAATTGTACAACTGCGAAAAACTGCTGGTGTCCTTCAAACTTTTCTTGTTTTTCAAGAACCAGCATGAAATGTTGTCCAAAACAAGACTGCATCATAACCCAGTCTACGGCACCAGGTAAATTAATATCTGTGGCCAAAAATACAATATCTTCTCCTTGGAGCGTCGTTATAGATTTATGAGCATGCATTAGGTGGGGCATAACTGCATCTAATGACCCCTGCCATTTGCACGATGCTCCCGGGCAGGGACATGAATACGGTCGAAATTCACAAGATTCCTCATGTTCATTTTTTTGCGTATGCTGTAGAGTAACAGAGCATCCCGTAGTGCTGTACTTGCATGGAAACATAACAGAATTTGCAACCTTTTCCATTGCAAGGTTGCGGATGCTTCCCAATGGCCCTCGACATGTTGGGCAAATGGTCAGTTTCGGTCTGCAATTTGAACACACCAAATGTCCGCTACTACACTGAAATATTGGCGGTAGTACAAAATCAAAACACACAGGACACTCGAATAAACTAGCAAGGTCATTATTAGTATTATTAGGTAAACTTACAGGCACTGCAGAAAACGTTGGTGAAGAATGACTTGCATTTCTTGCAGTTGTTGACATTGTCGCATTGCCATTCGCACTTTTCTGCGCACTGATAATGACTGAAGGTGGTCGACTCATCATGAAGTGTACATTAGTTAGTACTATTAACACTCCTAAATCCAAAATGTTCTATTCTAGACTACCTTACTACTTCGTACAAGCCATAAAGAGCGAATCATTTCCCTCGCCAGTTTCGAAAACAACAAGCGACATTACAAGTGAAGCCAGGGGAGGCTGATGAGTCTTCATCTGGTACTGTTTTCTATAAAAAGTGCATACTCTGTTGACCATAACCGCTGTCCACGTGAATTACACACATGACTCCCAAGTGCTGCCAACTTTGCACAATCAACAGAACGTGGCAATGTCTGTTTTAATTCAACTCAATTCAATAACTTTATTTCAGACTCGACAATACATATATAATAATATATAATACAGGGGCCCATATAAAGGTGATAAACACTAACTAACTACAACTTTATTTCAGACTCGACCATTCATATATAATAATATACAATACAGAGGGAGGCCCATATAAACATGATAAATAAAACTACACTAATACTAACTTAACTACACTAACTTTTCTACATGAAGTGTTGTTTCTTCCCTTCTGGTTTTCACCCAAGTTAATAGTTAAGTGCCACGAAAAGCTGGCTGTGATAGACGAAACTTCAATGAACTGAGGAGGCTTTTTTTATGAACATTCTTTTAGCAAGTACTTAATTAAAACACCTATCAAGGAAGAAATGTCAATGATGACTTGGAAAATCTAAGATCATTAAGTCAGCCAGACAAAAACTAGTTCGTTGAAGTGTGGTTAAACACAAATGATATTTAATGCGAAATACAAACTTGATACGGTCTTTAAAAACCTGGAAAAGGATGGACAGTACAAATTTAGTTGTTCTTGTTTAGAAAGCTGGTCCTCAAATATACAACAAGAAATAAGGATTCATTCCCATTCTGTGTCTGCAGGGGTCCATGCACGCTTTCCAGTGGGTAACTAAAAATTCAGGGTCTGTACTCTCTTTAACTTCTTTCTCCCTAAGCAAATGATGAAAGCCATTTCAGTGCAGAGGGTTTTTTCTCATTTGACTCTTTTCTTTTTACTTTTTAAAATCTTTTTTTATTTACTGTACCCCTCTCTCTCTCTCTCTCTCTCTCTTTCTCTCTCTCTCTCTCTCTCTCTCTCTCTCTCTCNGTTTATGTTTATTTTATTCAAGTTCTTTTTTTTTTTATTTTTCTCCCCCCCCCTCTCTCCCTCTCTCTCTCTCTCTCTCTCTCTCTCTCTCTCTCTCTCTCTCTCTCTCTCTCTCTCTCTCTCTCTCTCTCCTTTCTCTCTTCCAATTCCACCTCCAAAACACATACAAGTAATCTGCCACTTGTAAAGGAGAGGCGAATTGGGCGGAGTACTTCCAGGGACCCTGGACTGCCCTGAGAAATAACTGTTGAGAAGGGTGTGGGTGGGAATTGGCACCTAATTTTACCATCTTTCACTTTTCCAAAAATTTCGATAAATTGCCTCACCTCTTCTTACATTTTCAGTAATGTCTTAGCTTTGAAATAACATGAGAAATGTAAATTTTTGCCCTTTTCATTTTCAATATAACCCCTACTATGTATTATTGGTGTAACGAAATAACAAAAATATCAAATTTTGGCTACAAAGATTTTGCCAAAACTTTCTTTAGCAGTAGTATTGATCATCCGATATCAACTACCAATGAGAACGATTTAATGTATCACCCAGTCGGGTGAAACTTCATCAGTCCTACATCAGGCCCCACAGAACCTCTCATTTTGCAAATGAGAGATTCTATAGGGCCAAAGCAGTAAATTTGGGGGAAACTTTACGTACCATTTATTGCTGATAAATTTTGGCTCCAATATGTTCACCATACCTGTCATTCCGTTCCAATCTATCTGTCTGCCTCTCCCTTCCTTTCCCTCCCTCAACCTCTCCCTTTTCCTGCTCTTTCTGCTTGTCTCACTCTGACTTCTTTTGTTTCCCTTTTTATATTCCATAAAAGGGAAACTAAAGAACACGTTTATATTGTTGCTTGGTAACTTGTATACACACAAAAACCTTTATTTTTTTATTGCTATCATAATGGACAATGGCATTTGGAAGCGGATTCTGTAAAATTTACTGTTTGTATTATTCAGTCGAATACGACCTTCTTTCAAAAGGCAACAATGCACAATTTAATTCAACTTTTTCTCAACACTTAACTGACTTTGTCACTGAAGAGTGCAATATCTTTTTTCCTTGAATTTTATTTCTTAAAAAAGTGATGCTAACAAATTTGACTCCATGGTCACCTTGAAACAACAGTTTATCTCTTAGCAGATTTATCTTTTGGCAGGTTATTCAAGCTGATATGCCACGTATGAAACTAGATTCTTATGACATTATACTTGTTGTTTCGAAACGACCAGGGTCGTCGAGTGCTGTTGTTTGGTCTGTACATTATCATTTGAAAGCAGAGTTTTTTCATATTAGATTTTGAATCTCCTTGGTCTCAAGTATTTCTAGTTGTTGAGAGTCGTTTTTCTTGGTATGTGATGAATATGGTATTCAAATAATGTTCTTTCACAATGACATTTTAGAATTTCTGGTGCACTCTTACAAGTTTTGGTTTCTCTTTCTTAAGAGGCAAGGGGTATTAAAATGTTGTGTATCATACCCATGAGGTAAAATGTTGTCACTTTTTTCGTAATTGGTAGGTAATCACATAGATAGAAGATTGGCCTATTAATCTTCGAATAGCAGTATTAATTTGTTTGCTGGTCGGACATCTTAAGAAAATTTACTTTAGCAAGGGAAAATTTAGAAGCCTGCCACTTAACAAGGACATTGTACAATGTTTGATACGACGTACAATCTTGGGAGAGGTGTCACACACCGTGTATTGTGAGACCTTGGTTATCTTAACAGTGGTCCTTAAAGACTAAAGGTATAACTTCAGGTAGCACAAGCACAAAAGGTTCACGCAATTCCTTGAGCCACCTCAACTGATCTCATCCCAAAATCTATCTTTACATCCCTATATATACTATCTGGCAAGATAATAACAGAAATAGAATAACATGACTACGTTCGGCTCACAGCGTAAAATACGTAAAAGTGCGACGTGAAAACACGGGAAAGGAAGGGTAGGGCTGAATAGGTATGCTGAAACAAGCTAACTGACGTTAAACTAACCAATACATACACGTAAATGTTAAAAGACACAAAATAAACAACGAGGACTCAACTAAGCATGAGGGCCTAACAATGCTGGGAAAATCCCGCACCTCTCAGCAAAGCAAAGAAAGGGGATGTCACGGTGTGATGCATGCCTGTGGTGCAGACTTGGTTGCTCGCGTACAAAGGGGAAGCCTTTTTTTTCTTTTTTTTTTTCAGGTTATTTTCCCCCAGTACTGGGATTCAGACCGGGCCCTTCAAAGGGAGTTGGTACTGGCAGTGAGGGATTTATTGGCCGTATTCCCTTCCTGACGACAACCCATGGCTCCTCGCGTGCGAGCAAAAGAGAAGCCAACCATAAAGTTATCCACAACAGACGAACCTAAAATGAANCTTTACATCCCTATATATACTATCTGGCAAGATAATAACAGAAATAGAATAACATGACTACGTTCGGCTCACAGCGTAAAATACGTAAAAGTGCGACGTGAAAACACGGGAAAGGAAGGGTAGGGCTGAATAGGTATGCTGAAACAACCTAACTGACGTTAAACTAACCAATACATACACGTAAATGTTAAAAGACACAAAATAAACAACGAGGACTCAACTAAGCATGAGGGCCTAACAATGCTGGGAAAATCCCGCACCTCTCAGCAAAGCAAAGAAAGGGGATGTCACGGTGTGATGCATGCCTGTGGTGCAGACTTGGTTGCTCGCGTACAAAGGGGAAGCCTTTTTTTTCTTTTTTTTTTCAGGTTATTTTCCCCCAGTACTGGGACTCAGACAGTGCCCTTCAAAGGGACTTGGATTTGGCAGTGAGGAATTTCTTGGCCGTGTGCCCTTCCTGACGGCAACCCATGGCTCCTCACGTGCGTACAAAGGGGAAGCCTACCATAATGATATCCAAAACAGACGATCCTAAAATGAATAAACCTACGGAAAATGTAAACAAGCTGTGGACGGGCCAAAGGGGTGAAAGTTCTTACTCACAAAAAGAGGGTCGTAGGAGGTTCGTGACAGAGGGTTTGAGTTACGCAGACATGTCTTCTAAGAGACAAGTAATCAATCTACAGAAAAGACAAGCTTTGATCATCACAAACACAAATTGTATTAAACAATTAACGAAATGGTTTTTTTCGAGAAACGTTCTTGTGTAGGCTCCCAAATTAAGTAATAAAAATTAATTCTGTCTACAAATAGCAAAAACATTTACGGACTCATCTATGATTTGATAAATGAAATTGATATATCGTTTTTCTGTAACGTTTGCTCTTTTGATTGTCTAAGAGAAATAGAGCAGGAAGAGTTTATAAATGATTCTCACAAGGAAAATAAACAAAAATATTACTGATCATACCAACTATTTCCACAGGAAGTCCCGGTATGCCTGCAGCATGAGAATATACTAGTGAAAGAAAATAGACATGTGGTGCTCAAATGAGTGGGAAAAAAAGGAAAACATTACAGTGAGAATCAAAATCACTGGTAAAGAGATAACCCTATCAAACGACTTGTAATAGCTATGGTGACGTAGAACCTAGAGACAATAGGGATTCTGTTTAGTTACCGGACAACGTCGTTTCGCAGCTGAAAGAAACAAAGTGGTACTCGTGCACCAATCAGTTGTGCTTGTCCTGCAGCCAAGGGGCAATGTGTATCTGTTCTTCCGAGTGTTTACATCTAATTTAATCTACCGAACCGAGTCTTCAAAGTACAACACTTATCTATTACTACAACTGTAACAGATGGTGCTTTGTATTAATCTAATTGAATCATATCTTTGGATGACTTCAATCATGCACAGATCTTGATTATTCAGAGAAATTATCTGCAGCACAGAAAACTTTGTCAGACTTATGATGTAGATTGATAAAAATTAAATAAAAATTTCAGAATGTTGACATCTTTAGCCGAGCATGGACATAATCCCTTCACATGCCCTGTGAGCTTGGCTCTGCAGGCAAACGAGCAGAAAATAATCCTGATAATCTTTGCTTCGTAAGTAAATTATGTCTCATCACAGAATGCATCAAATCAGGCTGAAGAGATACCCACAGCTAGTGTTGGAGAGACAGCCACAATTTACGTTACTGCTGAGACAGCCGCTCATAAAATGGAATCTGACGTCGGTAGACACAATACGCAAGTTCCTCAGAGGAGGATACCCTGCGTCTCTTTGAAGGACAAGAGTTTATTTGTGCTAACCAATCATAGATAGAGAATCAGGCTCTATTTACTTAAACTGACGATGCATTGAGTTTAACTGATGCCGTTGCCATAGTGATGATATCGTGGGACAAAATCGATCAAAGTCATAATAGTATTTGTTTTTACCGTCGATTGGACTTAGTTTTACTTCGTCCTTATTAAATTGATACTTCTGTACATATACTTTGTGACCCTTAATCTCTTGTCTTTGCAGTGACTGTTTGTTTGTGAATCAAGTCTATTAATCAAATCAAATCCCGCGGTGTTTTCGACGGTGCATTGTCAATAGTGACATAAATTTGTCTTGCTTTAGGAAAGAACAGATGGTCAGTAACCATGGGAATAAATGATAGTTTGTCTCCCACAAAGCAGAAATCTATTCCATAATATAAAACTCTGATTACTAAACTTACTGATGCTATTCTCCTGATTGGTCATACTGAAGCAGAATTTACTTTTATATGTAGTTGTCTCGTAATAATAAACCTGGCACCCACATTTTGGAGGATGATCTTCCTCAAACCTCAAAGTAATTATGAACTCCACTAACATAACTGCAGGAAGAGAGTCTAGAACATTTGTAAATCAGGATTCTGAATGGTTGTAATTCTACCCTCGAAAGAGCATTAAATATATGGTATTAAACCATATATTAACCATAGATGCTTTGTTAATACTCTGGTCAAGTGAATTTTATTCCATTGGTTTTTTAAAATGTCCCCTGGTTCCATTTTGACAGCTCTTCAACGAATCAAGAGACAAGGCCCTCAGAGTTTGGCTTGTTCCAAGTGTCCAACACAGTATTGTTAACCTGTTCCAACCTATTGCTTGTCAGACGGGAACCCATTCGGTCAGGTACTGATTAGCAAACACTCTACAAAAGAATGTATGAGTTAAGGCCAAATTATGTAAAACAGGGGGTATTTGGGAGGTAACAATTGATTGATTTTTAACTACTTTCGCGAGCAAGATTCTGCAGCAAATATAAACTTTAAGAACCTTAGACTTAAAATGGTTTTCAAGTTTCTTTAATTAAGTAGCCAAGGACACCGGGGTATTGAATGTTTAAATATTAATGATACGAATAAGTCCCAGAAGAAGTATATTTTACATTATCAAGAAATTAAATAAACAGAAGGGAAGTGTGTTGAGCCACTGCAATTTATACCTTATAGTGATAATGATAAGCTTTGTGGTGAAATTAATTTATTTTCTGAATAACTTTTCTGAATAATAGCATTGCGAAAATCAAAGCAGAAGTTATTGACCAGCTACAGCAAGTGTCATTTATTTGTCTCCAGGGACAATGTCTCAAGTTGGTTCCACGCACGCTTCCACGCACTGTCGACCCAGTCGAGTTTGTACCAGACCTTCTTTCTGTTACTTTTCTGTTGTCTTTCTGTCTGTAGTCAGTCTCGCTGCTTTCAAGCCATGTACTTTACTGCTTCTTCAACTTGTCCTTGAAAGCTTTGTAAAGATATGTAACCTAAAATTGCAGAAGGGCGTCCTATTTATAGGAATTATTTAATAAATAAAATAACATTCTTCAATTTTTTGTGTCAATTTGATCTCTAATACGATTATTTATCGACTCCATAATTAATATTTATAAAATATAGATTATTATAAATCTTATTAAAAATTTGCCTGCACAACACTTAATTTCCCTTTGATACATTTCCTTTGGGACGGGCTATTACCAAAATGAAATGATTTTTTTGTATTTTGCACTTGTATCATTTTTTTTAAACAAAGTATTAACTTTGCAGATTCAGGCGTAGTGGAGACGTTTGTATTTTAAATAATGTTATTTAAGCATAAAAAACAAAACTTTGTACTAATTGTAATACTATTATTTTAAGCTCTAATTAATTATTCTGCATCGTTCAATTGAAATATATTATAGAGAAGTACAATCCAAGGTATGCTGTAGATTGTTTGTTTACAGGGTATGCCATGACAATGTCTTACAGCCCATTTATTATTTATTTATATTTATTCACATTTATTTATATGTTTATTTGTTTATCTATTTATTTGTTTATTTGTTTACTTTTATCATTATTTCTATCAAAATTTTTCCCCGGTGCCCACTTACTTGTAAAATTTCCAAATATTTAAACATATTTTCATTGCTATTTTGAAAGATATGTGTACTTTTCACTATGTAATACTCTGTTGCGCATTATCACGTTAAAGTTGGCATGTTTCCCTTGTTTTGTTTGTCTGACATGTAACTTTTCTGGCAGTATGACGTTGTCACTATAACAGTTGTGTGTCTCAGTTCATTTACTGTTTTCGTTTGTCAGTTGAATGATGCGGTAAGACAAAGCTTTTTTTCCATAACTGAAAATGCACCTTTTTAAAAAGTAATTACGTCAAAGTATTCGTGGTTATTTGAATTGAAAAGGTATAATCTTATCCCTGCATGGGGCTTTGCATTTTTTATAGATATGATAGGTCTCTTCTACATTTAAAAAACTATATTATTGTCTGCTGTCTCCATATCTACGTCATTTCGTGCTCATGTGGGCAGGTTTCGAGACAGAGCAATGCTAAAATTGAACATCAATTTTTTTCTTTGTTTCCATCGCCAACTAATTGTTTTCATACGCTCATATCCTTCAATACATGAAAAGGCTGCAATCTTGTTGATTCTCAATAAAAACCTTTTGTGCATGTAATTAAGTAATCTGTGTGGTTATTTCCTGCAGGGAACCAGGTGAGGAAGTACAATCAAGCCAAAACAAGGATAGAAGGTTCTGATTCCAATCTATTTTTTGTCAGACTCAACAATAAATGAAGTGTACATCATCCAATCTCATCAGGTCATGCTAACTCTGTTCCATACCTGAAGGTGGCCAAGAGTTGAAGGTCTGTAACAAACCTATGATATTTAAAAAATAACAATGTTATGAATTCTGTTCAGGAGAAAAACATGTTTTTTGAATAGTGCCTGCAATTAAAAAACTCATTTACAATTTAATAAAACACACCACCTCAATGCTGTAGAAAGCATGATAAAAACGTATCTTCACTAGCGAGCTCAGAAACCTATACAACTCTATTACAAGATGTAAAACAGTGCAAAAACCCGAATTTTGATAATTTTTCCCGCATATGTCCCTTGCTAACAACATATGCTCGACTTTTTATAGTCCTATGGGCCTGAGTTCATATTTTTAAGGTAAAACACGAAAAATAAGAACCATTATTTGCAATCATAGTTCTTATTTTTCGTGTTTTACCTTATGTATATTGCTCTGCTATATGCATTGAGCACTTTTTGATACAAATACACAAAATTACACACACACACACATATATATATATATATATATATATGTGTGTAATTTTATATATTATATAATATATATATTATTATTTAATAACATATATATTCTATAATATTATTAAATATTATATATATGTATATATATATATGTATATATGTATATATATATATGTATATATATAAATATAGCCCAGACAAATGTAAATGCTTGATTAATGAAAAAATACCCAAAGCCTGTGTATAAGTTCTTCTTCTTCTGTCATCCATATTCATGGTGAAACATTGACAAAATTAGTTTACCACACAACTCGATCTTGCATTGCAGCCAAAAGATCAACACCATTAAGGCCAGTGTCATTCTCTGTAAGTGTTTATATAACTTAATTTAATAAAATACAGGCATCATCTAAATTATTTCCAATCCCTACGGGTGCCTGATCACTCTATGACTCTTCAACAGTTGGCTGGTCAGGTGCCAAACCTAATACAGGCATTGGCAATCATGCGACTCCAAGCTATCCTATCACTGCAGGTATGGATGAGTTCATTACAGCTCAGACTGTTGTTCGAAGCCCAATTGTTCAGAGACCGTAAAAATGTCTTTCTTTGTCTCTTGCTCTTGATCTTTCCTAACAAAGCAAGGCGTTCCAGGTTAGGATGTCTTTGTGGCCGAGGAATTGCATCTGCGTTTGCCGTATTGTATTGATACTGAATTCAACAGTGTGAACTCTTAACCAGTTAGGAACTCTTAACCAATGAGCACGCATCAAAATAAAAGAATGTACTTTCAGAACAAATTTACTGGAACAATAGCAGCAGTTGTAATATATGGTGTAAAAATCAAATCAGAGGTTAGCAAAGGTTAATAAAGAGTTGCGAGGAAGTTGAGCTCAAGAGTAGGAAAAATTAGTTTGATGTAATAAGCTGTGTGTTAACATAAAAAGTCCCTCCATCTTTTACAGTTTCCAAATAGAATTCTATTAACGTCCTATTAAATATCCTTAAAAAGCAAACACCATTCCTAACTACATGGCAGAAAAATGGCAGTATTTTGTTTGTAAAGTAGTAAATCAGGAGGCAATATCAAATTTGTATAATAAGTATTTTTCTCACGACTCAAAAGTGTATTTATGTATCAGTACGCAGTTTATTATAACATTCTGTTACGCGGAGAACACACACATACCGCATATAATGTTTTGTCAAAAGGCCTGGAATTCAATAACTTCTTGCATCTTTAGTTCAAACCAAATCCAAGATGAAAGTTATTTCCGTCGCCCAAGAATAATTTTGTTTAGTTCTAACGTCACTTTCCCCCAGCAATTGGGGCTCACTCACTGCCCTTCAGATGGACTTTGTTTTGGCAATGAGAAATTTCTTGGCCTAATGTCCTTTCTGATGCCACTGCGGCCAAAGAAAATGGCATGGGGCAAACATTATTTATAAGGGGCTTTCTCCACCTAAGCCCATACTCTTGCATACTTCGCACTTAATTCATGTCGAAAAATTTCGATCTCTATATGCTTCTGTTCATAGTGTTGATTTGATACAAAGAAATTGAAGTAAGTAGTAACTCTACCCACAGTACCAATGCATCACACGATGGAAAATAAATCAACTTAGAATTGTACTTGGTCACTCTCAAATGTCATATTTTATTATTAATAATCAAAGTATTTCCAAGCCAATCAATTTTTTTCTTTAACTGGCACCGTTAAATTATCATGGGGAAAATAGAAATGAAATACTTTAAATCACGGATTTATGTCTAGCAACAAATTGAGTTTTGTAGGTGCTATACTATATCGTAACAATTGTTGAAGTCCTTTTAATTTTGTCAAGATTATTTTTACTTAATGCAAGTCTTTGGAAACAGACATAGCCAAAAAATGGGGTCATGAAATAACAATTGGTTCTTAAAATAGATGGTTGCTATTAAGTTTTCAATCTGTATATGCCACTGATTTGACGACTCATTACAGCCAAGCGTCTGTAATAATACCTTGATAAAAAATGTTAAAAACTGTATTTACCTGTTGTTGTGAGAGGCGTTGTTTGCGCTGCTGGATCTTGTGTGGTTTCGCCATTTTCCCGGATGTACTGCGCTTCGAATTGACAGGAGGTTGTGTAGCAGCTTTTGTGCTGTCTGGAAGTTCATGCCATGGTTTGAATGCCAGCGTTTGAAAAGCTCAGCTTTAGTTTACATGGTCGAGAACGATAAGTAGACGCACATGCAGATATTGTACATAAGAAAAGATACGGTATAGTCTTTACTGACACACGACTGCAGAAAAAGCAAAGTACAGTAATTCTGTTTATTCACAGTATTTTTTAAAATTTTATTTTCTTATAACTCCTTGCGACTTCGGCTATGGTGTCGATATTATTACACGTTATTTGGTTGTCATTGTTGATAGTTAATTCTGAGTTTGGCTATGTTCTTGATGCGGTTTTTTATTTAAACTGTAAATATGAAAAGCAGTTTTTAATGCAGTACATACGACGAGCGTGATTATACTTCCTGCCTCTTTTGTGAGATATTAACAGGTTGATTATAATTAAAGTGTTTATACATTTTAATAAAGTTTTTACTTTACGTTGAAGCCAACCCACTGCAAAGCCTGTTTTATTTACCGTCGATACAAGCTTCGCTTGACAGTCAGTGCTGGTACGCCTCTTACGGTGACCGAACCGGTAATGCCCAGCTGGGTAGAACATGTTCCAGGTTAACAAGACCTTAGGGTAGCATTTTCAATGATAAAATAATCACATTTTGCAACAAGAAAGAGTATAGAACTTTTGCATAATTAATGTAGTTGAAAACTCAAAGTCAAGCAAGACGCTACCACTATATCGACGCAGGAGATCGAGAGCCAGTGCACAGTTTGTTAAAACCAATAATGAAATCGACAAAATAACTTCTGAGCACTTGACAAACAATTACGGAACTTTGTACAAGTATGATGGAAGGACTGTATGAGCAAGAAGAAAGAATCCTAAACCTTGAAAATAATTGAGGCCTTGGAGGGAAAGAATTCGTTTCTTGAAGATTCCCTCTCATTGCAGAATTGTAACTTGGATTTTTTAGAGTAATATGATAGAAGACTCGGTCTTCAGCCAGCAAATATCCTGGAATTTTGAATAATAAAAATTTTCCTTCAACTTTGAATAAAATTGGGAAATAAAGACAAAATTTGCAGTGTGAGGAATAAAGATTTCATGTCTGAACCTGTGTGGATTATTGAATAGGATTTCCGAGGTTTGACAAGTCAAAACAACATATTTTGTGACATTTTCAGAAATTCACAAAATCTCCAACGAATTAACACCGGAAAAATATGACTGGAAAAGGAAATGTGGTAGATAATACAAACAGCTAGAGTGCTTATGGATCTTTTATTTTCAGACAGAGCCAAAATCTGGCTCCTATGTAAATTGTTTGTTGAAATAATTGCAACGAACAATCCATCAAAAATCGCTAGAATGGAGGTAATACCACAGGGGGGTTTCTGGCCATAGCATGATTCGTTACATCAAAAAAGCGAACTTTCAAAAACACCAAAAGATAGTTATCGTTTCTAGGAATTTCTGTGACTATTGTAAAACGACCAAGGCTTGCAAGTTACGCAATATAAACTGGCAACTTTACGTATTAAAAATGTTAAAGTGGAGCATGTAGGCTTATTAAAGTAAATTTACAAGCTACATACTTTTAACGGGCACCAACGCATAAAAAAGGTAGCAATGATCGAAATTGGCTTTGACTTGAAAGAAGATATTGATTGGCAAAAAACAAACAAGATGAACTGAAACACGGAGAAGTAAAGTCAACAAAACAGGTGAAACACGAGAAAAATGTACAAATTTAATTCGAAGGTCTAAATTGTCATTTATGAGAATAATACTTTGTGAATATTTAAATTGCTCCCCAAATTTTTGCAAGGATACCAGGACATTAACACCACATTTCATCCTCTCAGATTGCTTCCTAAAGTATAAAACTGAAAGGAAGCCAGGTGAAAACAAGAATCCCGATAGCACAGAACTTAATGACTTGCCTAACACTCCCAATATAAATCATATCATAAGATAAGATTTCCAACATAACATTATCCTATAAGATTGCTAATCTAGAAATTAACCCTCACCAACTTTTTAAGCATTGTATATTAAAGTACCACGAGACTAATGAATATTTGAAATGGCTCCAATCGTGTTGGCTGGCATGGAGAGTTCCGAGAATTATACGGATGCTAATTAAAATTTAATTATATATATATATATATATATATATATATATATATATATATATATATATATATATATATATATATAAATGTATATATAAATGTACGGCATATTTCACAACGGACTACGCATTACAATAGAGGCAAATAAACAGACCATCAACTTCCTCGACGTCACCCTCAACCTACACAATGGCACCCACAAACCCTTTACGAAACATGACACTACACTCCAGTACGTTCATCGAGAAAGCAACCACCCACCAGCAACTACTAAAAACATACCAGACGGCATCAACAGACGACTCTCATTACTTTCATCCGACAAAGCATCTTTCAAACAAGCTGCACCTGCATACCAAAAAGCACTAGACGACAGTGGATACAAATACAAACTACACCATGAACCGACCGCAAATACCAGACGAAGAAACAGAAAACTAAACAATATACTTTGGTACAACCCGCCATATAGCAAAAATGTCAGCACCAGTATCGGACACAGATTCATCACCCTAATCGACAAACACTGCCCTAAAGACCACATACTACGCAAAATATTTAACCGAAACAACATCAAAATTAGTTACAGCTATATGAACAACACAAAACAAATCATCGACATCCACAACAAGCGCATTCTCACAAAAGCCAAACGACACCGCTACAAACAGTTCTTAGAACAAAAAAACATGCAACTGCCGACAAGACAACACATGCCCACTTAACGGCAACTGTCTACAAAAAATCGGTTTTCTACCAAGCAATCGT
Organism: Morbakka virulenta; assembly: GCA_003991215.1. Taxonomy (NCBI): domain Eukaryota; kingdom Metazoa; phylum Cnidaria; class Cubozoa; order Carybdeida; family Carukiidae; genus Morbakka; species Morbakka virulenta. Next base: position 951,824 of record RDPX01000014.1, on the reverse strand, counting down.
GATACGCAAAAACAACACCACCACTGAAACATACATAGGGCTCACAGAAAACTAATTCAAGTCACATCGCATCTTTTCGACACAAAAAATACAGAAACTCGATGGAACTCAGCAAGTATATCTGGACAATAAAAGACGGAAAAATAGACCATACAATGTCTTGCAATAACCTTTCAACAAACCGATCCTACAATAACACTAACAAAAGATGCAACCTCTGCATCAAAGAAAAATTCCTAATCATTTACCGCCCACGATTAGCCACCTTAAACAAAAGGAACGAACTTGTATCTTCTTGCCGCCATAGAAAAAAACATTGTTAATGAACACTTACGCGTACCAACACCAGTTGTAAATAAGATATATAAAGCGCTACTGGAATATTCTTATTTGTACATTTCCTGACGAGTGAGTAACATCACGAAACAGGCTTGTCGAGATGGACAGTGTAGTTTTTTTTTATTCTTTCCAACTTATTATATCTCTTATATATATATATACTTTTATATACAAAAATGTAATTACCCGTCAAACCTTCAGTGGTAATTGTGCAACTTATCTTCGAATCCAAGATTGACCCCACATCCAAGAGTCCAAGTGTGTCGATTCCTCGACATGTGGTAGTACTGGCTCCAGACACACCGTTATATTGAAACAATGGTCTTTCTTAGCTTTCCGTAACGTCCGGGCTTTGTTCATTTTTTTTTTTTTTAAACTCTTCTTCATTTCCATCACTTTCGTATTTTTGCACTTTGCGAGGTGAATCTTAGTGGCAGTGTTGATAACAATAATCTTCATCCTTAAAGCTATTTACCTTTGTTTAGAATCGACTTATCTTCGTAGTCTTGCTACCTAAGTACAACAGTATCTTCCAGCTGTTAGAATACAAAAGGTTGAATCTAAAGATAAGCCTTTCATATTCGTTATGTTGTCCCTTCTTTAGGCCTCTTGTTACCTCTTGTATTGCTCTCCCTTTTCAGATTCCAGCTCAGTGATACAGATTTTCGGTCTCCATTTACAAGGCTGTGAAGCATCACACTGCAAAAATATTTGCTTTGGTGACGCCAGTGCTAATAGTGTGATCTGTTTGACTGGTTCTAAAAGGACTTACATATATGATGTTAATTGCAACTTCGCTATCCCTTATGATCTTACATATGTGGTTGCATTTTCCAGATATTTTCCTGGTTCAACCTTCTCTTTCAGACATCTTTTGCAGCATTCCACGAATTTTTGGCCTCCTTTCGGATCTTCTGGAACGAGACTGGGCCAAGTTGGTTTTTAAACATTTGAACTTACGCGCAGTTACAAAGTCAAATCTTATCTTCTGTTATGATTCAATGCTGGATGTTTATCTGATACTATTCGCAACAATCATCTCTGTCCAGTTTCAGAGTGATAAAACTGATCAATGTCCGGTTTCTTTAAAACTGACAAGCAATGATACCAGAAGGGTGATGCTAAATCTCCTTCTCTAAATCTCTCTATGGTGAGCGAGTTGGTAAAATTATTTCCTCGCAATAACTGGCAAGTCGTTATTTCTGGAAGATTTACAATAGTGTTTTAAATCGCCGAAAGTCGGCTATTCTTCCCTTTTTTATGGTTTCGGTTTTCTGTCCCTAAAGAAAGAGGTGGGTTTCTTTCTAGATTGCGGCCCCCTAATTCTTGTTTAAATGACACTGGTGTTCTTTGGCGGAACTCCCTTCACAATTTGGTCATATTTTAGATTGTCATCATGGATCTTGTAGTTGCCATGGGCGAGTCTGCTTTTAAGAAATCGCTTATTTTTTCCCTGTTCAAACTGTTTTCAATCCAAAATCGACATGGAACTGCTTACGTTGGGAAAATATGACATCGAGTTTCTTCCTCATGTTGTGGAATTTTATTTGGACACAAAAAGTCGTCATGCAATTATTTTTCTTTTCACCAGCTGTGATGTTTTCCCCTTGTAGACATGACAACCATACGGAAATATGTCATCCCCAAATAACTTCAGCCTCAAACCTGTGATATTTAACTTCTGTTGAAATTGGTCTTCCCATCCACGTTGTGTATCAGGCGACTGACCCACACCACCATGTACCGGCGTTCATTTTTAAGCGGTCGCATTTCCCCCAAATTAACACTCATTTAAGTTTTTTAAGTGAACAAAAACAAATGCTGACATGGAAACATTTAAGGTTTTTTGTATCAAAAATCACGATTTTTTACCACGGGAACTCGAGTTGGCATTACCATAGTAACAAAACAAAGGCATGAAAAAGCTGCAAAAAAATTTAAATAAACCCCTGAATAACATTGAACAAAACAATCGATTAAATATCCTATGCAAAAATCACTTCATATACAGCAAAAGCAGCTAAAACCTGAAAGAATTGTTTTAACTACAGAAAAATCTTCAATTTACAAAAAAACCCGGCTGAATAATATTACCTCTGTGTGTACTATTGGTTCTTTAAGTAACGTAGTCAAGCCCTTAGAATTTTTGGCAGAGTCTACGACTTAACCTTGAAAGATTATCTTTGTGGTCAAATATTTTACTACTATCCCAAATAGCAATCTTTTTCTCTGTTTAACCCGAGAATAACATAAAAATGGGTCAGAAATATACGTACTAATGTAGATAGTGCCAAAAGCAATTTGTGATCCAAGATCTCAGTCCCTGCCCAAGACCATAAACAAGGGTTAAAAGATTCGAGAAACCTCATCCCGCGCCTTAAACACCCCCCCCCCCACACACACACACAAATCCCCAAGATCTGTATCAAAACTAGGTATAATTTTCATTTTCGGAAAATTGTTACGACGTGATCTAGCACCAGATATGCAAAATAAACGTGTGTAGCATTCACACCGGCAGTAAAAATCATTAACTACATTAAAATATATTTGCTTTTCCAATATACGTACGTAATACTGTTGGAAAAGTAATTTTCGGTTGTTGGTTGGTATTCTTACATTTCTACTAAAAGAAGGACCAAAAAAAGGACTCAACGGTCAATTCAAAATAATCCTTCGAATTAAGAAAAATCCTAACAAATTAACAACACAATAAAATTCTACGTAATAGTAACCGCTTGTATGAAATGTTGGGTAAAAGGTTCAAGGCTATTAATTGCACATGCATTGTTGCTGGCGTTTGTATTTTATTACTGCTCCATTGCTTCCTGGTTTATACCTTCCGCATTATCTGTGTTACCATGTTCATCTGGTTTCTTTGGCGTTTGATAAAATGTCGGCTGGAAATACAACAAAACACCAAAAAACCCAATCAGGCATGTAATCTTAAGGTTCAAGCTTTGTAATGACTAAAATTCCAAAGAGAATTCCCTCAAAACCATAATGAAGCTGTCACACAATTTGCAGCTTTCAGCAATCTACTTCTTACGCAATAAAGTGACGATTTTCAAATTTCCCCCACCCCTATCTCCGTGCGAGGCACACGAGGAACTTTACAAACAGACATGCCTTTTTGGTGATGGTAACTAGAATATCCCGCCCTTAGTTTTGCTACATGGTACGATATTAGGCGGTTGTTATGACAAAGTCGAATGAAATGGTGCGACCATGCATTCGACTTGACAGATGAAAATGGTCAATATAAAAATGGTCCGGTTACAAATGGCCTCACAATTAGGAGCATAACCTTTCCATGAGTTCTCCACTGAAAATCAGGTCTACCTGTGCTACATTATCTTTAAAGGATAATACAATTCACGTCAAGAAAATAATCAAAGTATGCACCCAATGACATTAAAAATGCTTAGGGTCTCACAAAGTAGATCTGCCAACCATTGGAATGGTAAAGTTGGTGGAATAATTTTCGAGAAACACACAACACTTTTAATTCCCTGTTTATACAGCACTTCTAGGATAACAGTGGATAAATGAATAAATGTACGACTAAAGAACCATCCTGTAAATAAATATTCATATCGATAACTATAATAATATGCAGATAACTAACAATCTGAATCCGGATATGAACTGTGATACTAAGTAATAATAATGAAAGTAGTATCCATGACATAATGAGTAATATATTTCAATGCATTAGGATCATCATCAGCAATTGATGATTATTTTTAAATATTGTTTATTCCTATGAATAAAATAAAAGCAACAGTGAAGTAAATACATCAATAATCAGAAAATACTGATCAACGACAGTGTGTGGCCAATCAGATTGGTTACAACATGATGGTAAGCTTACGGCTTTTAAACTCCACTTTCACCTTGATTTGTGGCCGAATAAGTTCTTGCCAAATAGCTTCTTGGATTAATCCATACTGTTCACTCTGGGCAGTAGCAACCAAAATTTCAATGTCATTCAACATAACTTCTTCCAGACTCCCACACGATCTCAGGTGTTTGCCAACAGGTTGAGATGGGTTTTTTGCGATGCTTGAAGCGGGTACACATATGGTCGGAAGTCCAACCAACATAGTAAGACTTACATCATGGACAAGTTATGCGAGAAAACTACTACCCATCTCACTTCATGGTCAACTTTTGGCTTCATGCTGGGTTTTCAATTTACCTGGTGTAAGAACTGGATTCACCGGTGCTCTACATTTCACAATAAATCTACAACAGTCCTCTGTTATTCATCCTTCGATGTTTCCGTCCCGGTTCTAGGGTTTGCTCTTGTATTGGCTATAACCTTGGTGATGGTTTGTTTAATTATGGGGTCGTGCAGCTTAGGGAAGGGGGGGGTGATTCATTTCGTGAATCCACTCTGCTAAAGAAAGGCTTCGGTGGAATGATTTTCAGGAGCTACAAGCACGATAGATTATATGTACAAACCCCGCTATAACCGTTTTGGTGCTACTGCATGGTAGTTTATCACTAATCGATATACTGTACCAAGACGAAGACAGTTTCTTTCCCTATCTCGTCACAAGCATATCCAGAAACGGAATGGAACAGTCTTTCCCTTGTTCGATGGTAAACTTCAGATTAGGATACATATTGTTCATTTCATCAAGTTTACCATCGATATGTGACTTGTTTTTATTACGAATTATATCATCCATATATCTGAAGTACAATTCTGAATGAACTAAAATACTGGACCCCTTTAAATACGGATCGCATTTACTCAACCATCCAGTTGCTATTAAAGGAGCTGCAGGGCTGCCCATGGCCAGGCCATCCCCCTGATGGTAGAAACCATCGTGGGTCTGCATCAAAACATTACAAGCAGACAGTTCAACGAATGTTCCTTTCTCTACAGGTGGTATTATATAAGTAATAATACATCTCTTATTCTTTGTTGTTGTGTTTGCTGCAAATCATAAATCTAATTATTGTTGCTCATATTATATTTATAAGGAGTTACAAGAAAGAACATGATCAGAAATTAAATAATCAGGTGTACCATCGGGGTCTGTGAACTCGGAGATTGCTAAACGAGTGCTGAACATGGAGTTACATGGCAGGAGAAAACAGTGAAGGCCAACGAGAAAATGGAGAGACTGTGTGGGAGATGACATGATGAAGATTGGGTTGCCAGAGGAAGATGCACAGGACTGACGCAAACGGAAGAAGTCAATTTGGTGTGGCGACCCCTAAAGGGAAACACCGAAAGAAGAAGAAGAAGAAGAAGAAGAAGAAGAAGAAGAAGAAGAAGAAGAAGAAGAAGAAGAAGAAGAGGAAGAAAAATAATAATAACAAAGTTCATGTCCAGCATGACAGCCCGCACAGGGAGATGGTATTCACCTGCCAGACGAGAAAACTTAACCCCGGCTACCGACCAGTAGCTTTAGAGGTTAAGCACCTTCCTCAATCTGTTGGTGGTTCAAATGATGGTAGA